>BMAO01021248.1:0-51152 GCA_019973975.1 Trichonephila clavata
AAGTTTAAAAAAAGAGCTATAGTTCATTTCTTTATCTAAATGTTGAAAATTTAGTTCTTATGAAGCCCTTTTTTAATCGGGTTTTTTTCTGAGTAAAAATTATCAATATTCTAATATGACATGCTTTTTTTAATATAAAGTTCAGTATCATATTTATAAGAATGGATGTCTTTACGTACCAGCTTAGAACTTGGTAATTTTTGCAATACTTTTGAAGGAAAGAACCCTAACCTTTGGTGAATAGAACTTTGTTTCAAAATAATACAAATCAGGAAAAATATATTCGCTTTGAAACTAGGATTAAGAAAAATGTCAATTAATTTATGAAATGTGGTTACGAGATTCTCTTTTGTAGAAATGAAACATACTAATTGTATTTCCAATATTTCCATGCCATCATTTACGAAGTGTTTCCTTTTCCATTCTGTATGTTAAATTTTGGGATACGATATGTTAAATTCATATTAAACTAGAAAAAATAGATTAAATTTTCTTCTTGGAAAATAAATTGTTCAAGTACCGTTATTATATTTTGAGTCTACTTTACAATGGACATAATACTTATTAATAATTTAATAAATCCCTCCAATTGAGCCACTCGAGACACTTTCAAAAATATTTAAAAACATTTTATAAAAATGGGTTTTTTCCGTAATTTATAATTTTTTCATCTGATATTAAAACTTATACTGTTTTAAAATTCTAAAAACACCTTTCATCTATTAACATAATGTTGAATGCGTTATTTTTGTAACAATTTAGAAGTTATAGCTGTTCGTTTCAAATTTTCCTATTGCTATTAAATGGATCTCATTAAAATATACCCAAAGCAACAACAACAACATAAAAGAGAAACTTGTATTAAAAATTTCTAAACTATTAGTTTTGAGTAACTTTTACACTATTTGTTATTATTCACCTTAATCAGTGAAGATAAATGATAGATAATTTTGATCCAAAACTGCATCAAAATGATATATATACCAATAAAATAAGGTGAATTATATTCTATATAATTTCAGTAAAATATTTTTAGGTGCATTCAGTAAAAAAGTACCTATTTTGGTTATTTCGGAGGATTAGAAGTAGAAAATCAACTATTTCTCGTCTTGTTACTGTATCATCTATCTATGTATGGCAGCGTATCTCAAACTGTGGAGCGCACCACACTGTGGGGGCGTGATAACTCTACAACGGAGGCGCGAGCATATTGAAAAGTCGAAAACAAAAGATTATTTAAAAAAGTTATTACTATACTGAAAGTTAACAAACAAAATACATTCTGACGTAAGAAAAGAAACATATAAGTAAATCCTCTGAAATAAGTAAATGCTTCTCAAACATTGTCAAGGTCTTTCTATAACATTTCCAAGCCTTAGGAATAATTTTATAAATAACTGTGCACAGAAAAGATTGTACTTCGGAAAGACGTAAATATACGTCCGGGGCAATTAACACTTTGACCGAGCGAGACGTTTATATACGCCGGGGACATTTATGAGGTTAAAGTCGTGTTGTAACTTTAGCGGCAAAGTATAGTATTACTGAATTTGATACATTGTTATTGTATGGAGGGGTGGGGGCGATGAAAATTATGATTGAATATTGGGTCGGAAATATTTAAAGTTTGAGAAGCACTGATGTATGGAATGATCAGTTTAACTAATTAATAAAGGATAAAGATTATCATAATGATTGATCAACATACCGATTCAGAAACATTCACTTCATGTATACCTTAAATTTGAAATATGATAACAGCAAAATATGTTTAATGCGAAAACGCTTAAGACGAAATATCGTTTAACGTGAAATAATACAACGGTCCCGAAAAATTACAATGTATTTTCCTTCATATTTTTCTCTTAATATAAAACGAAAATCACTTAATGCGAAAATATTTCCATTCTGGGAATTAACAAATACGGATATACACTAGAGGCGCAGGCGAGATTTAAGAGGGGCGCTTGAGAAAGTTTCTGTGATATTTGGACTGTCGTACTGTATCATCGGAAGAATTCGTTGCTGTATACGCATTTTCATCAGGTAATGCGTATACATCCCCAATTAAGGCATATAAAGACATTTGGAGTTTGTTAAAAACTCAAAAAGTATCATTGCTTTAGATTGCGATAACGAAAATGATATGACAAAAGCAGCTGTTGTTCCCACGTCATACGAAATGAGGAACTTCATGAAAAGTATGCTCAGTTATTTAGACGTACATTACAATGGTGAATAAAAAAAATAAAGAAATGGAACAATTTGTTGAAAATTTGATGCTTGAAAATACAATGGAAAGAAAAATATCAGATTGTTTTAAAAACTTACTAATTTTTTTGTTTTTTAAAAAAATTGAAAATTTTGCATTAAATTTCTTTTTGTGAAATTTTTTTTGATTTTTGTGAAATATATGCAAACATACATATCTATGTAATTCGAAAAAATTCTAATAAACCTTATTTTGTTGAATACATGTGTTTTTTTGCAATATCCTTTAAACACGAAAAAATATTTCAGGCCTTTTAGTTTTTCTGGTAAATGATTTTCAATGCATGCGAATATTTGTAGCAAAAATTGCGTAGTGAAAAAAAAAATTAGATTTCTTTCCCAACATTTATTACTTCTCCTGCTTCGTGAGATTTTGTAAAAGTTACGCGCTAAATACAAGGTTTTACAACAAAAAAGTACATTGTCATTCAGTCCTTCAATCTTAATAACATTTGAATATCACAAAAAGTCATCCAATTAAGAGTATAGTATTAGCTTATTTATAAAAATCACACGAGCTTATCTGCAGTTGCTCTTGCACTGTATAAATTTATGAATGCACTCGAGCATTTAAGAAATCTGATAACAGGATAAAAGTGATACATACTAATTAAGAATTGATGTTTTTACTCTTTTAGAATGTTTTAAGCATTGCTCACCGTGATGAACAAATAGATTATTAAAGAATTCTTTGCACGTATTGAAGAACGTTTATTTCAGATTTTAAGCATTTTCAAAATGATTTTGTGAACTTTCCAATGCTATTCTTAAGATGTTTTTTATGTTAAGGAGCTTTTTAAAGATGATAAACAATTTGTATTGGAGAAGAAAAATAACGTTTTGTTGTAATATTATATCCATTTTTTTGTATCACGTAATATTGGAATCTATATGAATATTTTTTACTTAGGAAGTGCTATATTTCAAGGTAAAAAGTCTATTGCATATTTCACTTAAAAAGTGCAACAAATAATTAAAAAAATTTCTTAATATTTAAATAAAATAACTAAAGGAACGAAAATAATTAAGTAAATCACTTTAACTCCTCTAAAACAATTATTGAATTAATTTTAAAATTAATTTATATATTTTCACTTTATAATAAAGGTATAGCGATAGTAGTAATGGGTTATTATCATAGTGATATAAGTTTTGTAGCAGATATAGAAATTATATCTTTTTTGATTATCTTTATCAACAATTTTTTTTAATCAAAGTGATACTTATTTGGAAATTTTATATTTTAGTATAGTTTGCTTTAAACTTTTAAATTTTTTTCTTAAACACAAATTGTAATTATTAATTGGGTTTATATCGTCAACTTCAAATGCGGAATTCCTGAGAAACGTTTTTAATTCCCCAGAAAAGAAATGGGACAATAAAAGACAAATTTGATCTTATCATAATTTTCTAACTTACCCAACGTTTATTCTGTAAGTCCAGAAATTTTTAACCTGGGGAATGTACCCCTGAGGATGCAAGAAATCACTTAAAAGGACGCGAGATGAAATAATTAAAATGAATAAATTAATATCTAATCAAAGATAGGTTCTTAGAATATATACGATACTATTTCAGCAAAAACCTTCAATTTTAAAGGAGTGGGGATTGAGGTTCTATTTATTAAGATTCATTGACATGAGACCAGGAAAAATTTAATAACCCCTGTTATATTCAAATGAATGAAATTATTAAATCAGTTGTTAGAGCTGAAAATTAATTTAGACAATTTTTATAAAAAAGATCCCATAAAAGTCATTTAATGATTAGGAATCAGAAATATAAAAGTTTATCATATTTACTTCAAAGTATAATATAAATAAAAATTACTTATTAATACCAATCAGATGAGTGATTTGGGTCCCACTATCTTGTCGATCGCTTTTAAGATAGATATTTCTGCATAAAATTGCTTTAGTAATCGCATATACAAAATAACTAAAATAAAAATAACAATATTCATTTGCAAAGTTGAATCACTTAGTAAAAAAAATAGAAATGATGAATAATATTTTTTAGAAAATGTTTAACATAGCCCCATTTGGAAAAAAACTCATTCCTTTAAGGCACTTATTTTCGCTTATTGATATAAAAAACAAACAGCTTTAAGCATATTTTCTTATTCAAAAATGTCTCATTTTAATTAAAAATCGCGAGGTTATATCACGCATAATGAGTTTATATTTAAATTGTTAATATTTAAATAGAAACGCATTAATATTTAAAATGCTCAATGAAAACAACATTTCCTTCAAAAATGTAAAATTAAAATCCATCTAGCATTCCAGTATAGAACACGAAATATTATTTTCTATTTCTCCAGGGAAAAAATATAATAATTAACCTAAGCAACATATTAAAATGCGATAATCTTTATATGTCAGTGATGATACATTTTTTTTTGTTATCTAAAGCACTTCGAGTTTGAGTCCTGATTTTGTAGATGATGACAACTTTAGAATAACATTCATAACTTTAAATTTCCTTTTAAAATTAATATCAGTGTTAAAGTTTATTTAAATTATTTTAGTCAATATGATATATGAAAAGCATTAAAATTAGATCCAGATAAAAATAAAAAAACTAAAAGTTCTTGAAAATACTCTTAATATTTTTACAAAATGTTTTTTGAGTCCAATTTAAGCATTTGTTACAGGCATGACGTTCTTTACTTCAACGTCGTCCATAGTTATAAACAATTTTTTTACACCCCATAAGTTTTTTCATATAATAAGAATTTCATGACACATTTTTGCATGAAAAATATAATTTTAACTTTTAATTTAACGTGTTGCATTGCATATGCCATTTTAAGGAGACACTGTATGATTTAATTAACAAAAATCGGTCCAAAACTCAAATCTAATTTTTTTAACCTGAATTATTTTTTTTAATATACTTTTCTACAAACTCACAAAATTTGAAAGATCTAAGTTTAAAAAACGCAGTGTTGTGATAACTTTTCCGTTTGTTTTTATGCACATCCCAATAGGAAATTAAAACTTTAAACTGACTTATCTCGGAAAGATAACTAATTTGTCTTCATTTAAAATACCAAGACCTTTTTCTATTGTGCCTAATACTTGGAATTTCTTTTATTTGTTGCTAATAGTACATGGAACAAAAGTTTGTATGCATTTTTGAATCAAAGCAATACTTATTTTAAAAAAATAATTGAATTTAGAATTTACACATTTTTTAAGGAATTTTCAATAAGCATTCATAAAAAGAAGTATTGTACAAATACCAATCATGTTATCGCAAAATCCATAGCAAATTGTGTTATAAATAGTTTGATGTACTTGTAAATCAATTTTCATATATATACGTCAATTTTTGTAGGAGGAGTAGCATTTTAAAATCACTTCATAAATTTCAATTTTTTTCCAATAAAAAACTAAATGGTTAGCTTTTTATTAAATTTTGAGCACAAAATCTGTTTAACATCATGCACACACATAGGAGGCAATAAAAAAAATTATGAAAATCATTAAATTAAAAAAATGTGTATAAATCGTACCATCCCCTTAATTTATAATAAATATATAACATTTGTTTCAAGTTACTCTATAAATATTTGAGTTACTTTAAAACTATTTTCATCGGTGCTTGTAAATTTCCAGCACAATATAAACATTTAGATTCAGTATGATAGTTATGTATAAGTACACAATATTAATTTAATTCATTCTCCCAATGTCATTTCATGGAAAATTTTGCATCCCAATGAAATCTTTGCTTTTTACAATACATTTCTTTGCCAGTTCTATAATTTAACGTTCCATTTCTTATATAGTAGCTCCTGAAAATCTAAATCTATGATTCTGCTTATAATTATTATAGATGAAGATTACTCGATAACATTATTTAACATTTATCTGAGAATGCAACCTGAAAGAAATACATAGTAAAGTAGATTGACTCTTAACAGGGTTTTAAAATTGTGTGTGTATTTGAGTACTTCAACTTTAAAAACATATTTTTAAAAAACAAAGTTTATATGAAAATTTGACGTGAAAATACCAGTGCAATATGAATAAATTATATTCATAAGCGAATGCTATAAAATGCTTAAATATTCATATGACACTTAAATTAAAAATGTGTGAGATATAGATACTTAATGCTTTATACTTACCAAACTCAAAAGTAAAATAAAATGCTAATTTTCAAGTAATTAATATATAGAAATCAAATTGCGATAAATTTTTTATGGTTACTTTTCTTATTTTAAATGAAATGGAATATATTTTAATTCATACACAATCTATCAAAATGCTAGCTATATTATTTTTTTATTAAAGTACTTTAATTAAAAAATTCAAAAAATATACCATGGAATATATGTTAAATTAAACTTCAAAATGAAATAACCAGAAAAAATAAATTTAACTTCAAATAGGCCGACAAAAATTTTAAAAAAAAAAACTAAATGTTTAAAAACAAATCAATGTAAAATATATATAGTACAAAAAATATTTTCTTAACACATGATATATGCAGGGATATTAGATAAATACTAAAATAAGAATTTAAAATAGAAGAAAATTCTTTTTCAAATATACGAAAATAGTAAAATACACATATTTTTTAAAACAATTTTATTTTTAATAATTAGTTTACATTAGATTTTAAAT
Organism: Trichonephila clavata; assembly: GCA_019973975.1. NCBI lineage: Eukaryota > Metazoa > Arthropoda > Arachnida > Araneae > Nephilidae > Trichonephila > Trichonephila clavata. The sequence continues at coordinate 6,909 of BMAO01021248.1, forward strand.
AACTTGAGCTTAACAGTTAAGAGTCTCACATTTAAAAATCATCACAAATGTCAAATGTTTTACGGATACACTTAAATATTTTCCATTAGTCTTGTGTTAAAATAATTTAATATGGCCGATGGTAACGATAAATAAAATCGAATTCCAAAGTCTGTTCTGCTTCCTAAGAAGCCTTGTAAACGTCTATAACATCAAAGACATATATCAAAACATTGAACACGAATACACTTACGAATACACAGTTGTTTGTATTGGATATTCAAATGCCCAAAATGCGAGAATACATGTAAAATAGTTTAAACATTACACACACAAATATATATATATATGTATCAAACACACAAAAATGATAGTTTAAGTACTGGATTTTGCGTGATTCAAACGTGATGTTTGATGGAATAAGTATTATCATACACTGGAAGAGAAGTTAGAATCTTCTAACACAGAAATAAGAACCAGAACTTTTGAACAGCATTTATCTCTGTGTAGAAAATCTTCTTGGAATGCAGTAAGTATTTGTTTATACAGAACAACAAAACTTATACACATGGTAAGCAATACTCTGGAATAACAACTGCGCACAATAAGCCGCATAAGCAACAATCAGCAACACAATCTTAGTTTCAACCATTATAAATATGGGTGTAGAGCTTGCAAATTGGCACTAATGACTTAAGTCTGACGCCAAATCACTCTACAAGCTAAGAGAAAGTGAGATATCACAGCATTGGAGATTGGCTCATAATAGCCATCGATATACATCGTCATACCACACTTTCTTCTGTATCACTTTCCTTTAAAGTGTGAAGATTACCAGCAGCATTTGGGGACCGAGGGATATTATGAAGAAAGTTACATAATGGTGGTTTGGTTTCTTTAGACCCTTGATCGATCACATCAGCTGACCAAGACCTCCTCCACGGCTGATATCTCTTCTTGAACTTTTTTAAATGTTCCAATCTTCTCTGAGCATGGATTAAAGGTTTGGTCACGTCGTCAATAATGGAAGGGTGATGTACTTCCATCGTGATGAAGTCTCGCTCATTCGATTTAGGATCGGAATCGTGTTTCATTTCACCACACGCAAAGTTGGGACAAAAAACGTCACTGTAACCATCGATGACGTCAGCGGCGATCGTGTTGCAACCCATTTCATTGCCATCCCAGGGTTCTGATTGGAAAGTGTCTTTGGTAGATACAGGCGGAACAGCGCTGTGGCGTTTTCTCGAGAGAGGGCTTTCTTGAGCAACTCGAAGAAGGGTTTGCTTACCCGGAATGGTGCCGTTGAACAGAGCTGTGCTGTCGTCCAAGGATCTGTGAGCTTGAGAAGCTGTGACGCGTCGAAGAAACTCAGTCTTTGGACTTCTCCGCCTATTTTCGGATTCCCGGAGGTTGAAAAGTAGTGGTGGTTGGGCTATTCCCCTGTTGATTGGGCGTCTTCGTTCGTTTATTGCATGTCCCATGAGCCAGTAAGTTTCCATCTCCCCTTTACCCTAAAATAATGCATAACATATAAATTCACATTAAATGAAAATTTTCTGAGACTTTCTAACTATATGTCTGTGAATGCTTTTAATCATTTTAAGAAGAAAACAAATATAAATTTAACTAGAGCATCGATATTATTTTTAATTATCTGTTGCGAACTACTTATATATATACAAATGTAAGGAACAAGTAATATAAATTTTTTTTTTTTTGAAGTCAGTTCCTACTAAGGTTAAGAAAAAAAATCTTTTTGATACTTTTTATTAAATAGTTTCAATTAATATGAACATATGACAGAATCAGAATATTAAGTGACAAAATAGAAAGCGGTTTTCCTTGCAATTTTCGATTTTTCTTTCTATATGTGGTGTTGGACTAATTTTTTGTTACTGTTTATTAATTCATTAAATGTATTTATTCTAATAAAAAAGTTAAAAAAAATCACGTTCGCAGAAATTAGGCCATTTTATGTGGGATTCAAATCCACGACCTTTGGATTAGACGTCCCAAAGCGCTATCCATTGCGCTACAAGAACACAACGAGCTATTTTCGTTTCTTTTGTCGTTGGACTATTATTTTTGCTTGTTACTATTCATTAAATTTTTAAATTTGATTAATTAATTAATATTTGAAAAAACTACATTAACATCAAGTGTCATCCACTACAAGTTTAAACAGATGTATTTGAACTTGAATGGATGAATAGAAAGTATTTTATTAATGATTGAAAATTTGAACGATATATATTTGAAAAATAAAATGAAACTTTAAAATACACTATGAGCATGTTTAGTTTTTGTGAACTGTGTAAATCTTAACAATAATCACTAGTAACATAAATCAACTTCAGAAAATAAAATTCTATACTTATGAAGGCGTATTATGTTTTAAAAGTGGGAATGACAAAAAGATCTTACTAAAACAGTGTTTACGATACAAGATAAAATTTAAATTGAATTTAAAAAAAAGAATTATAACTGCAGCTATTATTTATTCTTTAGATTTTTTAAAATTCAATGGGATATTGCTTATTAAGTTCAAAAGGCTAAAAAAAATTTTACAATATTTTTGAAAACACTGGAATGTCGGTGTTCCTTTTAAAAGCTCCATTTTACTCGCGCTTTGGAGGATTTATTTTTGATCAAAGATGTTAAGTTAATTCTAGAATTTTTGATGTATGGCTAATAATGTACAGGTGAGCAATTAGTTGCCTATTTTAACCGTTTAACCGAAGTGAAAACTGTATCATTATAATCTTTCTAGGTATTGCAAGATTGTTCAGTTTTTGTATAGTATTTTATAAGTTTTGGGTAAATATATTAAAATAATTGCACAACAACAAATATTTTATTGCATTAAAACAAATTTATATTTTGTGTCTCATATTCTCAAGAAAATAAAGATTTTACGCAAACATCACTATGTTGATATGTAAGGCAAAAAATAAATGGGAAAAATGCAACGTAATTAAAGAAAATATCTTTGCTTAGATTTACACAGTAGAATTACATATTATTAAATACCTTTATCTTTTTATAAAAAAAAAAAAAATCTTATTTTTTGCTTTTAATATTAGTACGTTTCATAAGTTCATAAACTAAAGAATAAAAATAAAATCTACCAAAATATTGTAGATGTTTTATAAAAAAAAATGTACAACTGGATATTTTTTGACTTATTAAAGTGTTTAAGAGATTCAAAGACTTGTGATTTCAATATAATTTTTAAGCAAACTTAATAATAATAATATGTATTTAAAACCTGGATAAAGAAGATTCCGCAAATGAAACTTAATCATGTAAAACTTGATATTATTGCTTACAACATACAATGTATTTGTTATGAAAATGTAGGTATGTAATAAATTAATCCCAAATATCAAATTAAAATGGTAAATTAAAAAAAAAATTAACAGTAAAGATTTTTTATTATTTAGTAATGAATTAATTTTTTGCTTAAAATTGTCCTGAAATCAAATTAAAATAGTAAAAGAAAAGTTATTACATTTTCTAGTAAAAATTTTAAAATTTTTTAGCAATGAACTAACTAATTTGTATGGTTTAAACCAGAGGTTCCCAAACTTTCTTTTCTCAAAGACCCCTTACCATGTTTTTCAGTTTGGGGTAGACCTCTTTACCTAATATAGAATTTTCATAAATTTATCAAATGAAATGTCTTTCTAACAGCTGGTGTACTTATTTACAGAGTAGTACTTATAGAGACAGTACTTATTTTTAAAGACTTACATTTCTAAATATGTTGAGGTACAGTTTTTAAAACTTAAGAAACACATGCTAATTAAATTAAAATTTAATTAATATTTAAAATAACTGACCAACAAAGAAATGTTTATAATGGAAGGGATGAATCTGATGCTTCAATAACAAATTTTCAACAATTGGCATCAATCTTAAATCTCCTCGGCTAGTAGAGTCCAGTCAATACCTTACTTCTTTTTTTTTATTGCTATTAAATTTGAGTTTGCAACCACGCTAAAACTACTTCTCTAGAAATTAAACACTTTTTCACAATTTTCCATAAATAACAGGTAAGTCTTTTTGAAGCCAAAATTGCTGACATCTGTTTCTAAGCTTTAAGCAATCAGTTCCTCGTGTAATACGGCATTTTTTATTTAATGTGCCCATGTGTATTCCTTGCCACAGCTGTGGTAATTATCATAGTTGAAACATTCTCAAACCTAGTTTAAAAATAGGAATATAGAGCATTTAAATGTCGAACGTAGGTTAAAACGTCATTTTCCTGGAAGAATGTCTGTGAATGGTTGAGAAACAAGAAAAATTCGAGACGTCCTTTAGCATAATTCTGGCAAGAAACGCTGAAAGGATTGTTCTTGTTTCAATTAAATTTATGCAACCTTGAAACTGCAAATTAGTCTTATTAAATTTAGTAATTGAATCTGTTTCATAGGTAAAATCTGGTTTCCATTTGATTTAACTTTCTTTTAAAATTATAGTCAAGATCTGGTTTAATGAGAGACACTATCGTAGACCGCTTTTTATACCTCAAGGCCTCCTAAATTATTTTTTTTGCTGGAGTGGACCCCTTTCAGGTCTTCATAGACCTCTAAGGGTCTATATAAACCAGTTCGGTAATCACTGGTTTAAACTTTATAAATTTTAAAATGTAATGCAATTGCTTAATTTATAAGGAATGAAAATTCCTAAAAGTTTTGCTATTCTTTTTTATTTTGATTTATTTTTAATTTTAACGCATTTTAAAATGCCAGTTTATAAAAAAGTTTTGCGAAATAAGAAATCTGAATATATTGGAAAAAGGTATTGGAGTAGTTCTTACTTTCTACGTGTGAAAACTGAGAAGCAAAGATTCATTTTTATTTTCACCAAAGGCTAAATAAAAAAAAAAACTGAGTCATGTAAAAAAAAAACTGTGTGAGAAGATCATTTAAGCGTCTCAGTATCGATTTTAAAGACAAATATATTTTCTTTCTGAATTTTAAACTTTCAAGAAAACGGAAAAATTCACTAAAACTATTTAAAACAATTTTCCTGTTAACTTTCAACAAATTTTTAATTTATATCCATATTAATAGTTAATTTATATTCGCATTAACATTAACGGTTCGTATATTTTATAAGTTTGAGTTATAAGATAGCCAAAGCGAAATTGCTTTGAAAAGTTTGTAGACACACACACAAAGTTTATTTTTCAGTAAAATTTGAATAAATTTCATTACAATTTAATAGCCATATGCATATTTTAATAAAAAAAATTAACAATTACTTACATTATTTTAAGGGGGACACAGTACGATTCAATTGACAAAATTCGGTCAAAAGATCAATTTAATTTTTTCAGCTTCAATTAACTTTTATATACTTTTCTATAACCCACAAAATTTGAAAGCTCTTAATTTAAAAAAACGCTGAATTATGATAGCTTTTACGTTCGCTTTTATTCAAATCACAATATGGAAAGTCTAAATTTAAACTTACTTATCTCAGAGAAAGACAAAATAACTAATTTGTCTTCATTTAAAATGCCTAGCCTTATTTTTTATTGTGCCTAATGCTTTGAATTTTTTTACCTATCGCTAATAGAACATGTAACAGAAGTTGGTATGGATTTTTAATTCAAAGCAATACTTATTTTTTAAGAAACAATTAAACTCAGAATTTATACAGTTTTTAAGGAATTTTCAATAAGCATTCATAAAAAGAAGCATTGTACGAATATCAATGATGTTATCGCAAAACACATACCCTCTTTTGTTACACATAGTTTGACGTACTAGTACATCAAATTTCATATACGTACGTTAATTTCTTAGGAGGAGTAGTATCTTAAAATCCCTTCATTAAAGTTTTCCCCTTAAAAATTAAATGGTTAGCTTTTTATGAAATGTTGAGCACAAAATCTGTTTTACATTATGCATACACATAGGAGGCAACCAAAAAAAAATCTTTGAAAATCCTTGAATTAAAATTTTTTGCATAAATCGTACCATATTCCCTTATAAGATTTTTTCTTTTGGTTTGTTAACCGATATGTTTTTTCTGAAAAAAAATTAGCAATTTGTTTTGTCTTTCATAAATAAAGAAAATCTACAAATGTAATTAAACTTTTAAAATATGTAAGGCTGCAAAAAATTATTAGTTTTCAATTTTTAAAGAAAGATTCTCGAATATGTTTCTAAACGGAAGTTATGCTGGAAATAACTTAAAATTATGTTTAACGATGCGTTTCATTTTTGATATGTAGATTCGGTTTCTTCATTAAACTTGTATCTTAGAATATTCAATGAACAAATTCTGAAATAAGGAACAGTAATGTACAGTCTACTTATAAAGTCTTACAAAATGAAAAACCATTCATATATTTCCAGTTAATATAACAGAACTCAAATCTCATTCCAAAAGGAAAATCCTTTTAGAAATATTTTAATTTTAAAAAAAGACTGAAATAAAACAACGCATATTAAATTAATTAAAACTTTTCTAGTTCTGATTATACAAACTGAATACATTTTAAATGATTACGGAACGAAAAATCTTTTCCTAGGTAAGAAAAACAACCCACATTTCATTTACATCAAAACCGTATCTAAATCTGACTAAACAAAATATATTTTAAATTTTTTGAAACGAATTATCTTTTATAAATAAGAAAAGCTAGTTTTCATCCCAAAAAAAAAGAAGTAAGATTATAAATATTACATATGTTAAAGAAACAATTTGTTTATTCATTTTTAAGGCCGAACTTCATAATTTATCTATGAAAACAAGCGTTGTTTTCTCTCTCTACATGGTAAATAAATACTTTTTTCCCCTCATCTTAGAAGGAAAGTATCGAAAAATTTCATTTTAATACAATGTTGAAACTGTTTTTTTATTTCACATACTTTGTTACGGTGAGTATTATTCAGAAGTTCATGGTATTCGTTGACTAAGATCAAATTTTAGATTTGCACGTCCTCCAAGTACTTTTTCGTGATATACTTTCTTGTGTTCGTGATTGAAGTGAAACTTCAAGGTGGAGATTTCTAGTGAGAGTAAATAAAATAGACGCTATACCCGTATTTATTTTTCAGAGGAGTTCTTGACAGAACAAACAATTCGGTTCACCACATTCAAGGATAATAAACCTTTGATGATCAATAAAGCGATGCTAAGTTTAACAGTTCTGAAAAATGGGTTTGTAATCTTGTATGTAATTATTTTTATGGAAGTAGTTGTGGAATACACATTCAAATATTAGAAAAAAAAAGAGTTCAGAACGTGATGTAATTCGTATATTTAAAAAAAAAATGGGAATTTTCTAAGTGATTAAAACAAATTAAAATTAGATAAAATTAATGCATGATTTATATTGTTGGATGTACATACTTTAAAATTAAACACTTAATAATGATTTGGAGTACTGTCTAGGGATTTTAAGCGTCACGTATTGGTTTGGGATTTAAAATAGAGATTGGTTTATGATTTCAAGGTGAAAGTGCATAATTAATAGTAAAAAATCATTAAAACTAAAAGAATAATAAAATAATAAAAATTTGAAGAAATATTTAAAGAGCTTTTAATATTAAATAAATAATGTTCTTTTCTTATGTCACAGTTAAAAAAGTAAATATATTCCCCTTTGAAATCATATTCTGAAAGTTATTTTTATATAATATGCTGAAAGTTTATGGCATTAACATTGCAAACAAGAAAAAATTAGCTGCTCAGAGATAATATTTGAAAGTTTAACTTGCAGATGATACTTGTGTAAGTGTAAAATTTTCATATTAACATATAAAATTAACAAGAAAATGCGCATTTAAAATAATAAACCTGAATGATTTAATCATGATTAATTAGATAAGGCACATAAATGTATACGCAATCTTTTTTCTCAATTAGAAACATGTAAAAAAATTCCGCAAATGTAATTACAAATTATCTTTCAAAACGAGTGGAAGCATTTTTAAGAAAGGTTATAAGAATTATGCATGTAAAGTACGGTATATCAATAAATATCCTAAAAAATAATGTCCAGATTACCAAGTACTTTTGCATACTTCATCCCAATCATGATTAAAAAAAGCTTTAAATCTTACCTAAAATAACTTATTGTCTTTTAAGTAAAATAAAATGTACAATTATATTACGTCATGTAAAATATAGATATTAACTTTTATTATATTGAGTACATGTACAAGTATTGACTTACTGTTATATATATATATATATATATATATATTTATATATATATATAGTTCTGTCATAAAACTTTCTGACATACCTAAGAACACAATTTTTGAAGCGTTATTAATTTATCAAAATAAAGTTATAAAAAAAGTCATAAACTTAGTTGATTATAAATACTAAAAAATACTATGCATATACGAGGTGCGATCCAAAAATTCGGGAACTTCTGCCATTGATGACGACGAAAGCAAGTAAACCACTTGAAATGGATTCTCCCAACCTTCTTCTACCTGGTCAGGTTGGTTTTGTCCTTATCATGTGACCGCAACGCACGCGCAGCTGTTATCTTCTGAACTAGTTAGCTTTGTTCCACGACGTAAGATAGGTGGCTTTTCTTGAACAGCGTTGGACATTAAATTCTGTGAACGCTTAGGTAAAACACAAATGGAGATTTTGGAAACGCTAAGTAAGGTGTTTGGTGAATCTACCATGGTGAGGCCCAAGGTTTGCGAATGGCATCGGCGTTTTAAGAAGGGCCAAGAATCCATCGAAGGCAATGAACGCGTTAGACGACCTTTGACTTCATTGAACGCGGAAAATGTTGCAGTGGTTTCTAAATGTGTTTGAAAAGATCGTCATCAAACACTTGTACACTCAATTCTTGGAGACGTCGTCTTGGAGGGAATACATTCATTGTAAACGGACTCAGTTTTGGCAGAGTGGCAACTGATATCTTTTGCATGGAAACGCACCGGCACATTAATCCCAATTGGTAAAAAAGTTCCTCGTCAAAACTCGCACTAACGTGCTTCCACATCTCCCCTATTTACCTGACTTAGCCCCGTGGGACTTTTATCTGTTCCCATCCGTGAAAAAACATTTAAAGGGACGCCCTTTTGAGGTGAAAGCAGCCCCGTAGGAGGCTTCACGGAAGGTTACGAAAAATGTCTTCCAGAAGTTATACGAGCGCTGGCAGAAGTGTATTGTTGTAGAACTGTATTTGAATGTGGGTGTGCTTCGGTGCTGTAAACTATTCTGATTAAGGTTTTCTACACCTTGTCGCCGAAGTTTTGGACCATACTATGTATATATTTCCAAAGGGTTTCTTTAAAATATAAAAACACAAAAATATTGTCTCTTCAAATAGAAATATATGTTTATCGAGAATTTCACTAATGATCCTTAGATTTTCTTTTGTCCTCAGATTTCATGCAAGCTTAATAAGTTCCTTTATCTGCAATTTTAAAATTATTCAATGTTCTAACAAATCTTGTACAAAAAATTCGTGATCTAGAAATTTTTTAATTATAATTGGTTTGATCTACTTTGTAGTAGGTTAGCTGGCAGGCAAGACTTTCAACTTCATTCCACATAGGTCTATAAAAAGAATTATCTTAGAAATAAAATTCATTAATATCTAGCTTCTATGATAAATTAATATTCATATTTTTCATTTCATTTTTCAAATGTCTGGCCATTGACTATCAGATCATTAGGCAACGAGCTGTGGGGATGGCACCCACTGGAAAACAAACTTTGTATAATTCTTCTAAGTAGCTCCCGGTAGCTCTGAACTCTGGATCTCTGTTTTTCAGGTTACTTGCCAAGGCTTGAAGGGCAAAACTTGAGTTCGATAAAATTACAGCCTTATCAGGAGGGGATTATCATATTCATTTATATATTTCATCAAGACCATCTAAGGAAATTTATTGAATAACAGGGTCAAAAACAAAAGTTGAGTGTTTGTTAGAATTGAAGCTTCAATAACTTATGTGTAATTAATCAGACTGACAGAAATTCATTGGCAATTATCAATAGTAACTGGTTAATGTGATTGATGTGCATTATAAATCACATTAAACGTGATTATTAATAATAATAACCGATAGCTATTAATAATAGTCACACTTATTACTTTTACAGTAAGATATATATTCCAAGATCTGCATGTCCTTAAATAAAACTTACCTTCATTTGCACCAAGCCCCTAGGTTGAATCTCGTAACCTCCTAAACTTTCTAGAATCTTTTTGCATTGATCACTGATATGAATTTTCAGAGCTATAAGAAAGAATCAGCATAGAAAAGAATAAGCATTCAAACTAACTAAAGATATAGTGCAACAACATTTAAAACAGTAAGTAGCTCTCTCAAAAACATTGTAACCCAACTCATTCGTAACTGCGATATAACAAAATGGGAAAATTATTCAGCAATCATTTTAAATCAGTCAGCCTTTTTATTAAGTACATTAGTATAAATAAATGATTAATGACCGATCAATAACGTTTTAATGTTAACATTTGTATTCAAAAACAATTCTATCAATAATAAAGAATACTCCTCAGTGCTTACAAAACGTATAATTTAAACCTATAAAAGTAATTGTATAATTATACAAATATTCTTTAAAGATAAATATATATAAGAAGTGTGTGAGAAAAGGAAGCATTCATTTATATAATACTCGGGGGGGGGGGGGCTCTGTCCGACTAACGGCGGCTAATCCACTTTGTACAAATTATACAAATGTTGTTCATACTCCTTGCTCAAATTGTAAAACTAACATTAATTTGCGTCTTTAGTTTTGATATTCTCATGGTACGTTCTATCCTGCTTCCTTTTCTTTTCTTGTTGTTCAGGCTTTAAGTTTTCAATTATACGGCTGATCAAAAGTTTTTCTAATGGTTCAAGATGTTAATTTTCACTTAATCCCTTCTTTAAAATTTTTTTCTTTTGATACACTTTCTTTATTTGTTCTTTTTTTCATAAAATTTGTTCTTGGCATTCCTCTTCAGTTAAAGTCTACGACTACCCCAAAAATTTTAAATTTTGCCAAAAATTGACAAAGTTTCTTATGGTTTTTTTTGGCCATCTTATTAGCCTTATAAAGTTCATTACTTTTTTTTCTCACCAGAACAAAAACTACAAGTGTTTTAGTAAAAACAGATGCCATTACTTTAAGCAAGATGTCATACTTTAAAACGCATTTTATTCGGAATGTGTGTGTTTATTTTTAAATGCTCAAACGGGGACAGCGATGGCTAAAAGTTTTGAAAATAATTAACTGAATTTTTGTGTGTATGTTTTGTATAATCGTAGAAGTGTTTCAGTTTTCAAATTTATCAATCACTGTTTTATTACAAAACTTACAGTCCCTTATGTTAATACAATCAATGTTTTTTTAGGCAATTTCATATAATAACTAAGATAAAGTGCTGTAGTTTTTGTAAAAATTAAAATATCTTTTATCCTGAAAGTCATTTCAAAAATAAATAACATAGCAGCACATCAGAATTGAAAATTTGTTGAAAAACTTTTGATATAGAATGGGGCATGTTTAAGTCAATTTTTGTAAATTTTTGCCAATTTTTTTCTATTTCTCAGTAATAATAATTTCTTTTTCTCTTCTTAGTTTTAGCAGATTTTTCTTAAAATGTACTAAGAAAATCTAAACATCACAAAAAATCCCTATATCTCCATTTTTTAAAAAAATGTTGTCGCGTAAGTAGTCGGAAACCTTATATAAACCCATTCTTATTAAAAATACCTTATGTATAAAGAAATTTATTACATCATCGTGAAATGTTTTTTTTTAATATAGACATGTTTCTCTATATATATAGTTTTGTACATTGTCTGTCAATCCTTGCATACATTGTGTTCTCAATTGTGCTTGGTTTGATTGCAAGTAATACAAAAAATATCTCCTTCATCTATCAGATACTCATTTATGATGTAATGATGTGTTAATATTTTAGTTGATTGAATTGAAAAATGCGCCTTATATCCAAATTGTAATCATAATATTGAACAAGACTTTCTGATTTTTTATTACTATTGTCGTGTGCAAGATAAATAAATAAATTTATTATAGCATCCCAAAAAACTTTTTTATATAGAGAGGGACACAAATTTAAGCCTTTGAAATCTCTTAAAAATTATATGAAAGTATTAATTTCAAATCTCAGATGTACATAGAAAATATGATTTAAATTTACAACATAAACAGATCTTTTAATCTACTTCTATTTTTCAAAATTGCTCAGAAGTTTTATTTTTAAAAGTATGAATGAAGTTGTGACAAAATTAGACGTGGAAAGCGGAATGTATAAAAAACTATAATTATTATTAATTTAAAATAGCCATAGTAAGAAGGCGTATTAAAACTGTTATGAAAATTTCTGAAAAACAACAAACAGCAATGGCATGCATGCATTGAACATACACAAAATAACAACAACAAAAAATCAAGCAAAAAATTCCTGAATCCTTTTTTAAAAGTATATAGATAATTTTAGATTTGTATAAATGTTGATATTTTTAGAGCTTCTGATAATTCACCTGTAATTGAATAAATTTAAGGTTTTTTTAAAATTCAGATAGAAAGTAACAAGCCATTTCATTCATTATACATATTTTTATTATCTCTTAAAAATATCGTAGTACAGCATATAGTTTCGTTCCTTTTTACATACCATTCATATTTATCATAAAAAAGACAAGAGTAACAAAAATATAATAAAGAAATCATTTTAAATTTATATTCGATTTTTCTTAATGGAAAGTAATTTGTAACTGAAAGTAAAGTGAATTTTCTTTCCTTTTAAAAAAATATAGAAAAAGCAATATATATATTTCATCTAATTCAATTAATTTTCTTTCAAAAATTCAGAAATTGTGATAATAGTTATTAAATTCGATTCTGCTGTTTTAAATACTTTTAAGATTTTTTTAGAAAATTATAAAAAATGGTCGAGGAAGAGAGAAGAGATGAAAATCAAGCAGTGGTGTAAAACTGAGAGTATTTTGGCCCCCCAAGTCGGATTTACAAAGGGTAGGTAGGTACTTGCCGGCAATTAGGTTTTGGACCCCTCTAGAACCTTGCCCCCCGCAATGCGGGGATTTGGGAGGGGGGTGTATGTTACACCACTGAAATCAAGTTTGGTACAAAAAGTAGTTATTGCTTTCTTTACAAATTTTTAACTGAGGCAAATAGGCACCATTTAAGCTTAGAGAATAAAATACAGGTAAAACATTTCTAAAAGTTTTTCATAGAAAAGATTTTTAAAATGGGTTGAGAACAACGAAAATATAACAATTAATTAGATTTTTGGAATTAAACTGTTGTTGTTGACTTATTCTACTTGATTAATTGCCGCAAGCTAGACCAAGTCCATGAGCCTAAGAGTCTTCAAAAAATATATACAAGAGCATTGGAGTATATTTCTTCCTTCGCACAGTTTAACAGATATTCCGGAGATGCTTGCACTGAGTTACTGTTGGTACAAATCAAATAGGCCTTTTGACTATCAACAAAGGAGAGGCATTTTATGCGTCTACTTGGAAGTTGGAGATAGTGGACTGGATGACTATCCGCCCTGATAGTAAGGACACAACCTGGGACCTTCCTATAAGGGTTGCCCAAATTAAAAGTGGGCAAGTTGAATAAAAAGAGCACCTTTACTGGAAATTAAAATAAATCGCCAAGGACGTGGTAACACATGTCCCATCTTCTCGACTGTAGGTCTACGTATTAGCTGTAGAAAGCTCGTGGCTAAGTTCTACATAGCTTCATTCACCTCATCATCCGAATGGAAAAGTATTTCTCTTTTTAGAGGAAAAGAGTGGAAGGTTTCAAGGAGACAAATCTGGACAGTACGTTGGGTGCTCCAACACTTTTCAATGGAAATTTCTTAAGGTTGTCTGGGTTTCACGGGAGACGTTTGGACCGGCATTGTCATGGTGATCTGATATCGTTTTCTACCCTTTACGAAAGCTTTTACCCTTACGAAACTGTACACCCATGGCATTTTCAAAGACATCCTGGAACCGCCATATCACATTCAAGGATTCCAGATCGTATCAGATGGCATTCTCGCGATTTTCGACTGGTCACCTGAGATGCATGAAATTTGAAGGTGGCAAAAAAAGCTTCCCAATTTGTACCGAATGTGAGATCAGTCCTTTTTCTCCACAGCACATTCTACAATGTGTGGGGTTTTCATGAGAGGAGGCAGTTGCTTCCCCCCTGCTGTTCTTAGACTTTGTGAAGATTAATGAACTCATGAATCTGGTCTGGTGAAACTAGACCAGATGGGGATTAGTCCCACCACCACCACCACGAAAACTTTTACACCAACTTTTTGAACTTAGTAGCGCTCACCATAGAATGTCCCATTCACTGATAAATTCCTGCATCTAGCTCATCTTACGCAATCAGAAACTATACTACAACGCATTGTTCTAATACGGAAATATCCATGAATAGCCCGACTTTATTCGTACTTTTGATCTACTTCCTCTATCAAGAACAGGTTTTATTATTGCGCATCGTATGCGGTGAACACCTCCTACCTCAAGTAGATTAAAACTGATGTAATTACCGATGAATGATTTATTTTCAGTTTTGATTAATTCAATACTTAAAAATAATGAGACTAATTCTAAAAAAAAAACTAATTGAAACAAATTCTTACGTAATCCATTGGATTCCATTCTCGAGGCAGTATTGACAGTGTCTCCAAACAGGCAATATCGTGGCATAGTTAAACCAACTACTCCTGCAACAACTGGACCTATTGAAACAGATCAAGTTCATTATTAAATTTTGCAATATATTTACGTTAAATAAGCTACGTTTTAATTAAAAAACCCTTCAAAAGTTGTCAAAATATTTTTTAAAATTTAATTCAGTTATTACAAAACTTGATACTAAATAATATTTTTAAAAACGTAACTGGGATTTCAATCAAGAAAAAAAAATTTCATAGAATACCTAGGATATCAGAACGTGAGCGTTAATTACCTCTCTCAAGAAAAGTGAAAACATAAGTATCACAATTGACTCTGTTATTATATTTCACCCAATGCTTTAAATGTGATTAAATCATTAATTAAGAACTGAATATTGATTAAATGTATTCGTATGATATTTAGAGGAAGTATATGCAATCGGAACTTCAATTGTAAGAAAATTAATTAAATTGCTTTGTACTGCTATAAGCCCTGTAAACTGTCTGAAACAGGACTAAAAGAGGATGGACATAACTTTAATGGCAAAATTGGTCCTGTCATTTCTGTCTGTAATTCAATTATTAATGAAGTTTCTCATATTCATTAAATATATTTATGTAATTTTAGGGTGAGTATAATCGGTACTTTCTTGCGTCAAAGATTAATAGGATAGATTAATAGAGCTAATAAAAACTTGACAACAACAACATAGGGAGTGAGGGGGCACCTTTAATGACAATATTAATGCTGTCATTTCTATCTGAGAAATGTAATTCAATTATTAATGTGAAGTTTTATATTCACTAAATATATATTTATGCACTGTTTAGGTGAGATGTAATCGAAACTCCAATCGTGAAAAAAGATGATGGATGTTAACTTGGATGCTAATAAGCACTTTAAAGCACGTAGAAGGAAGGAGATGGCTAAATGGGTATTTGGCCAAATTGTTGCTTGATAGCCGAGATATAGTTTTGTTATTGGGCCACCACTTTTCACTATAAAAAAAGATTTATGAGAAGTATCATTTTTGGCAATTCTAATTATCAGTAATAAAGCAACTAATAAATCATCATCATCCAGTTCATTTCGATTAAAAAGTTTAAAAAAATACACTGCTGGCCTTACAAAATGCCACACCAAGAAAGACCAGATGTATCACAGCGAAATATTTATTTGGCAGATAATATGTTGTACTAAGATAGAACGATTAAAATTACAGCATCTTGGGACATGTGAATGATGAAAAGGTCAGTCGTTAGTGCAGCCACCATTGTTGGATATAACCACTGCCACACGCCTCGGCATAGAATTAAAGATGCTTTGGATGCATCCTTGGGCTTCAGCACTCCATGCGACTTCCACATATTGCTAAAGTTGATCTGGTGTAGCAGCAGGTGTTGTATCCCTGGCCAGGCATGCAAGCATGAAGTACACATTTTCGATTGGCGATAGATCGGGAGAACCAGCCGGCCAAGGAAGCAATTCAATCTGATAGGTACAAAAGAACATTGAGTGCCACTTTTGATCACGCATTATCCTGTTGGAATATGACTGATAGCAAGCGCTGAATGCATGGGAGGACCACGAACTCTAAGCCCTCAGCGATGTAGCGCTGGCTGTTCAGTGTACCGTCAATGCGTACTATATGGGTACGGAAGTGAAATCTAATACCACCTAAGAACTTGATACCATGTGTAGGACAAGTGTGGTGATACATAACTCAAGAGTTCAGTAGCCTCTCACCACGGTGTCTCCAAACCAGAATCCGGCCATCGTGATGTCGCAGGCAGAAGCGGAATTTTTCAAAAAACACAATGTCGTTCCGTTCCGTTGTCCATGACTGCCGTTCATCGCACCATTGACTGCGAAAACGTGTGTGGTTTCCAGCCAAGGGTAAATGAACAACGCAGACATTCCCCTCTGCTACAAAAGGCGTCGAATGGTACGAGCGGACACCGAATGATGCATAATAGACTGAATCTGTTGTGCTATGGTTCGTGATGTAGCTGCGCGATCTATCACTGCCCTGTGCACAATCCACCTGTTATCATGGGCAGTGGTGCAACGAGGTGGATGCGATCGTCCCCGTCGGTCCGTTTCTTACCCCAGTATCCATGATAGTTTTTCCTCAAAAAATTGAAAATTACCGTTGTTGATTACCCTCAAGAAACAAATTAAATTAAAATAAATTATGCTTCAGATGTTAACAGTTATTTATTATTTTCGAATGAAAATCTAAGTAAATTCGGATAAAATAATTTCTTTCCATGTCTTGATTAGAATATAACAATAAAATAAAAAAAAAATTCTCTTTTTTTTGTGTGGAATTTTTCCATTGATATTTCTAATAATTGTAATGAATTAAATTTTTTAAAATTGAAAATTTCATTTACTTTACTGTAGATTTAACGCTTGTTAATATCCACAACGAAAACTCGTTTTTTATGTATAAAGATTTTCTCCTAATATAATTTAGAATTGCGACCACAATAGTATTAAAAAAAATACGAAAAATTACAAAACACAATCTGTAATATGCCATTTTGAACTTAAAAACGGTTTCAAATGAAATTTAGCCTAATCTCAGAACTCCTCCGTGTTAACAAACAGTTTAAATCATAAGACGGTAGTTGAGACTTAAAAAAATCAGTTGTGTGGTTGTCTTATCTGAAAATGTACTAAGTTAATACAAAATTTTTTTTAC
This sequence comes from Trichonephila clavata, assembly GCA_019973975.1. Taxonomy (NCBI): domain Eukaryota; kingdom Metazoa; phylum Arthropoda; class Arachnida; order Araneae; family Nephilidae; genus Trichonephila; species Trichonephila clavata. The sequence goes on from BMAO01021248.1 coordinate 24,288, forward strand.
AATTACCTGTGGTCAATGGAAATTTCTCTGTAAAAGTGTTTAAAATTATCTTAGAAATGAAAAAAAAAAATCAATATAAACTAATACCACTTGGTTTGATATTTTATACAGCAGTTGTTTTGAAAATCTATCTTTTGTTTAAAAATTTTATTGTATATTAACTGATTCAAATGTATGTACTAAGGAAAACTATCTTAGTATATCAGTAAAACTTGTCTTTTAATTTTGATTTACAGGAATTATAGCATGAACTCACGCTGATACATTTTAACTCGCTCTCAGTGGCGTAACGGAGAATATGAGCCCACCCCCTGCAAAGTCAGGTTTTGCTTTTAATATTTTATAAATTGGTTAAATACGTATTTGGCGTCAGTCAGGCTTTGGGCCCCCTAAAATCCTGTTCCTCCGTGGTGTGAGAGTTGCGGGAGTGTACGTTAAGCCACTGCTCGCTCTAATATACCGAGGACTATGACTATACTTTCAAATATTAATGACATATATATATATATATATATATATATATATATATATATATATATATATATATATATAAATGAATGTTTGTATATATAAAATCGCTTCACTCCAACAACGTTCAACCGATCAGTATGAAAATTGGCATGTACATGCATTTTTTTTATAGAGTACGGTTTTGTGCTAACCCCTTTGTTGCAATTCCCCACCAGGTGGTGCGACAACAAATAAACTTTTACACCTTTCAATCAATCGCCAAGTTGCCAACGTGGTCATCAAAAATGTGATACCAACTTGGTTCTATCACCAACATTTCGTTATGTTTCCATTGAACCGCCATTATAATATAAATAATGGCGTTGCTTGTGAATATTTTAACAAAAAATAAATACAACAGAAAGCAATATTAACGTATTACATATCCAGATATAAATTATTTACACTATTTTAAGCGTTCATTGCACAAAATTTGTTACAATGTGTTACTTTTTTTAAATTGAGATCAGCTTAGTATAGTGTTTTCAAAAATCGATTTACAAGATAGTTACGGAGTGTTATAATAATTTTTTTTTAAAAAAACCCTTTTTATCAGTTATTAGACTTTCAAATTTCATGTTTAATAAATATGGTTTTTTTTGTTCACATGAGATATGCTAAAGCTTTTTTTTGTTAGATTTGCAATTCACGTGAAATTAACTAATTAAAAACTTCTTTATCCTTCAATCTGAAAAATTTAATTTTTCAATTCACCCGTGCAAAGAACAGGTATACCAACTAGAATATAAAAATAAAATAATAAAGATATTCACTTACGGTTTTTTCTGTTCCATAAAATAAAACATTAAAACGTTTTTGACATTGTTTTACTGCACGATTTCAGCCTGGATACCATTAGTAAGTGAGTGAATATTAACGTCCCACTATTCAGCTACACGAGGGCTTTTGGGGACGGTTCGCGTAACTTTGAACCATGGTCAAGTGACGCGGACGACACCTGAGCTGCACCCCCCTCTCCAAACTACCACACCACGCCAAAGGGATGACGTTTGAGCTCTCGACAGATTTTACGTGCATCACTCCCCTACACGGCGGGTCTTTAGTGGTACTGGGATCGAACTCATGGCATGCTAGAACGATCCGATGCCTAGACCACTTGGCTACCGTGGCCACATATACCATCAGTAGCGTGCAACAACTACTCATGAAGCCTATACGAGATTTCTAGCCATGTTCCAGAAGCATCTAAAGATCAAAAATATGAATGACTACTGAAATTCGGCTTTTCATTTCATCATTGACACCGATTGATGATTGGTGAATAATATTTTTCACGTATTCCTACAAGAAGTCCAAAGGTGTTATGTTTAGAGATCTAGGTAGCCACGCTATTGGACTTCCTCTTTCCATGCATTTCGCCCGGAAAGCTTCCTTTTATTTCCAAACTCCAACGTGATCATGTCCCATTCACCTTGTACATATGCTGCGGATTTAAATTTGATAAACCATGCTACAACTTGCATAGTTCTTTCGGTAAAGCCCTTCTAAAACGAAAATGTTGATAAACGGAACCGTTGCGTCATCTAGTTTATTACACAGACACCTTGCCTTTATGGAACATAAAAAAACCAAAAGTGAAAATCTTTGTTTGATTTAATTAATTTTTAAAAGCTTAGTCATAATTTCAGGATCCTTTCACTATTGTGACTTATAAACACGTGCAAAAGGTATAAACAAGTTAAAAGAAAAGGCAACGCTTAAATACAGAATGTAACTCATGAACTCATGAAAAGATCTCATCAAGTTGTAAAAAAAAACTTCTCTAGTTGACTTCTTTCTCTTTCAACTTGCTAATCACGTAGCGAGAGATAAAAAACGAGATATTAAACATTTAGAAGAAGGTCGTTTAGCACCAGTTAGTGGTATTCAGTCCCTAATCACCCTGTATTAATCTTTGTTACAACGAAAACACATTCATCAAGAGAGCTTACGAATGAAAAACAGACACGTTTAGGGATAAAACTGGGTTTTTATAACTTTTTTATAGCGTGAAAATGTTTTTTAATTTTTGAAATATTGCTTTTAATTCTGCTACAAGGGATTATATAAAGATTTACATAATTTTTAAACTACCAAATGAATTCGTAATGTAATTTTTTTAAAAAAAATATTCCTGGAAGCAGGAAAAGTTATAAATTAAACATGTTTTCTTTAAAAAATTTGAAATATAAATTCATTAAGTCACACTTATTTCGACTGTAAATCTCGAGTTTTATCACAGTTTTACGATTTTTTAACATATTTATTTTTAGGGCAAAAAGGTATGTAATTTTATCAGTAACTTCGATAGACAAAAATCATTTTATTTTGAAAAATATTTTTTATATGTATTCATTTTATTTAACATTTCCTTTATTTTTTCAAATTTTATTTTATTTAACATTCCTGAACGTTTGGAAGCTCCAACTACAAAATTATTTCACTTATATGATATTAGTCCTTAAAAGAACATTTTTCAAAACATAAGAATGTAACCGAGTTCTTTTGGAATTTTTAAAATAGTTTGTAAGTAGAAAACTTAAATTAATAGTTTTTTTTAACTGTAAGCATATGTGGAATTTTTTTTTTACTGTGCATGCCAAAGAAAAGGCAAAGATATAAAAGATATCCAATTCTAGAACAAGCATTAAATCATTTTTAATGCATATTGTATATTTAATCATGACTTTAAATTCATAGTAGTATAACATACATTATAACTGCCTTTTAAAATATACTTGTTGTATTTATAGTACTTATACTTATTGTACTTGTACTTCGTTCTTTTTTCTAAGAAAAAGCACTCACCGGTTCGTACCATTTTATTATCTCAAATATTTCTAAATATAACTTCTAGCATTAAAGATCTATAAATAAAAATTGTTTTAAATGTAATTCAGCCTCTCTATGCCTACAACTTAAAGAAAGGGTGTCAAACTCAAAGGCTAACTTGGGCCAAACAAACAAGGTTCAACTTTAGGTGGGCCGAAAAAAAATATCAATATTCATAGAAATGTCTAATTTCGAATAATACATTATAATAAACATAAATAAAAGAACAAGAAAAATTTAATGTTTACGTCTGGACACTTGGCATCCCTTCTCTGTTACTATTTTTTCTATTTCACAGGAGAAATTTTAATATTTTATTATATATTATTGTATGGCAATATACCGGACCTTCGTTTTGGGACGCGAGTTCATCACTCTTGACCCAAAGAAATAGAACAAACTGTATAATCAAAAACAGTTGTCAGGATATCCAGCTAGTCTTTCTGTTATTAAGGATTTAGGTTTAACTCAGCGTTTCTCAAACTTTGGGAGGCCCCCCACCATGGGGGGAGGGGCGTGATAACTCTCCGAAAGGGGCGCGAGCGCATTAAAAAGTCTAAACAAACGATTATTTTAAAAAAATATTAATTTTTGTTTGACTGAAAGTAAGCAAACTATATACATTCTGACATAATAAAAAATAAAATACACATTTTTTGCACTAAAATAATACACTTATAAATGTATCAAACTGCACAATGCATTTTATTACTAATTTACAGTACTAATTGACAATTTAATAATCACCAATGACTCCATGGATTGTTATATATAAAATTATACACAAAAGGTAACACTTATCTTGATAATTTGTACGGTTTATAATTAATCCCTTAACTACTGATTAAAAATTCCGCGATTCGCTCCCCAATGCCACCGTGTACGTAGGTACGCGTATATGATACATTAGGGTAGGGGGAAGAGAAAAGTATATATAATAATATATATATATATAATATAAAGTAAAACCTTCTCTGTGTGTGAAATAAATAAATCCTTCGCAAACACTGTCGTCTTTTACTGCATTCGAAAACCATCGAATAATTTTATGACAGAAGTGCACACAAAAGATCGTACTTCAGAAAGACGTATATATAAGTCAGAGGCAATTAACTTTTTGGCTGAGCGAGACGTATATATACGCCAATGGCACTTAATAGGTTGAAGTCGTATTGTAGCTTTAGAGTTAAAGTATAGTATTATAGAATCAAATGCATTAATTTTGTGTGGGGGGGGCGATGAAAATTATGATTGAATATTGGGTCGCAAATATTGAAAGTTTGAGAAGCACTGGTTTAACTATGTGTTTTTAGGAGAAAGAAGATATATCAGAGCTAATCTAACATATGGCAATACGACTTTCACTTCAATTGATGTTATGAATATAAAGAGAGATTTATTTACAAATGGGTGTTGTTGCTTACTCTTGTAGATGTTTCAACTTATATAGTTATATAAATGATATGTAGATGGCGCGAGAAGCGTGACCTAATGCCCATGCGTGGAATTTAATCAGTTAAATTATTCTTGTGGCAGAAGACAGTAGCTGCCGATTTCTTTAAGTTCGTGTCTTGTAAATAATGTCTTCGCCCAACAAACAAAAGCCCTCTCAAGGTAAGATTATTTTTTATTATGTTTTTCAGTTTTAATATTTGTTAAACTGAATGTGTAGTAATCGTAACATTAGTAGTCAAATGACCACAAGCATAAGAAAAAACTCACAATATGATGAATACAAAAAATATTATTAAAATCTACATGTACGTCCTATTTTTGTTGGGTGTGAAGTGAATTAATTTTTTTCGATGGTAAATTAAATGTCAGAGTGAGACGTTTGAAGCCATCAACATCAGCGGTGTAACGTACACTCCAGCAACCCCCGCATTGCTGGGAGCCAAAAGGTTGACTGACGCTAAGTACGTATTTGGGTTTGGGGCCTAATCAAAACCTGAGTTTGCGGGATACGCCACTGTTTAACATGCAACTCAAAAAGACAAAATCCCGGTGTTTTTGCTGCATTTTATATTGATTTTCAAATTGTTATTAACCTCTAAACCAAGGGTCGGCAGCTGCGGCGTGTCAAGCCAATCTACTAATGTGATTCAGCGTGCCACTCAGTAGGATATTTTTTAAATAATTCAAGTCCCGCAGTAATGCGTGAAGAGTTAGGGAATAGGGTACAATAATATAGATGTTAATATAGATATATAGTTTTATTATATATTAATTTTGCACCATTCAAAGTATCCGACTAACCTAAAAGTGGAATTTTTGCCAAAAATTGATAAATTTTTTAATGATTTTATTTTGTAGGCCCTCTTATTAGCTTTACAAAAATACCAAGTTTATTATTTTCCGTTCATTAGAACAAAAACTACAAGTGTTTTGATGCATTATTTAAGCAAGATGCCATACTTTAAAACGCATATTACTCGAAATATGGTTTTTTTAAATAATAAAACGGGGACCACAATTGCTCAAAAAGTTTTGAAAATAATTTAACTGAAATTTTTTGTGTATGTTCTGTATAATAGTAAAAGTGTTTGAACCTCCAGATTATCAATCAATGTTTTATTACATTACTTTTTATTACAATGTTTTATTACTACCTTAATCCGCCTCTGCCTATAAGCAAAATATTATAAAAAAAGAGAAAAAGTTTCCTTAAAAGGAGAATGTTTTGAAAATATATCAATCTTTTCTCATTTTTTTGCCAAAAAAAAAAAATTACTTTTAAATATTTTTTGCTTTTAATAACATTCTCAAAATTATTCAACTCTCATTAAATATAAAAAATATTCATTTATAAGACTTTCCAAAATCGCGGTTCCCAACGCAGTCAGTCACCTTAACTCCTTCCCGGCTTTTCCCGAGCTTTGCTCAAGCAGGTGAAACGTACCATCCTGTCGCATCCCGAGTGTAGCTAAGGCAGTATGAAAATTTCCAATGTGCAATCGGTCCTTCCGGAATTATTGCATATGTGCTTTTTATGGTTTCGAATAATTGAAAAGTAAAACTCGGTGGAATTCTCTACAAAACAGGATGTCCTTCTACTGAGAACCTCCCCACTTTACGGTTGTCTAAAAGACCAATTGTTCACCACATTCTCCCAACAGTGAAGAAAACTAATTTTACCCGACTGAGTAGAATTTGCTGCTCAAAGAGACATAGTAAAGGAAAGAAGGTAAGAAAAGAAACAACATTCTGCTGTGCAGATTGCAATGTTGGGTTATGTGTAGTACCGTGTTTTTTCGAATTTATCATACACCATTAAATTTTGGTTAATAATTTCATAATCATTTATGCAAATGCAAAAAAATGAAAAAAAAATTTGCAATTCAGATAAAAAAAAGCTAGGTATTCTAAGCTTTTTAATTATAGTTAACGTGAATTCACTTCTTTTTGCGATACAGGAAGCCAACTTTACAGGTAAATTTTACTTATTTATTTATATTGATCTTTTATATTAACTTTTAGGAAATTTTGTGTATGCGAATGATACTATTATATTAAAAAAATACGTATAAAAAAACATAAAAAAATTGACGCTTTTGATACATAATCCAGAAATAAAACGAACCTAGAAAGATTAAAAAATAGTATAAATAAATCAGAATTAAAGACGTTATCAAAGAAATATATTATACTTTATATCCCTTTTTAGTCATGGCGTATTTATAAAGAAGAAAAATAAATAAATATGTTGTTATAACAAACAATAGGTCTTTTGTGGCATATAATGTATATATTTGTCTTCTAAAAGGATTTTGTGAGTCCTACATTATATATTTATGAAACTAAATTAAACTAGAAATGTTATTTCAGAGAAGTAGTTCTAAAGTGATCTATATTTGGATGCAATAATGTTACTTAAAAATTTGTTTTTATGATATTGCTTGAAATATTCTTTTCTATAGACATGAGTACTTTATTAAAATTTCATTTGGATAGATACAACCTCTACAGTTTCAGGGAAATAATGGAATGAATAATTTATATATTTGACAATATTTTCATATTTTATATTTGTATATAACTAATATAAGTTACTTATAAGTAAGTTAACCATAATTTATCTGCTTTTTTGTGAAAACTAATTAAAAACCAGAGAAAAATTGAATGAATTGGTAAAATAGTTAAGTTACAATAGAACAAAACCATGATTTTTAAATTAAGTTATTAAAAAAAATGTAAAAGTACATTCATTTAGAACTTTTTTTATTATTTTTTGTTTTCATAGTGAAAAATTCTTTTTTTAAATTCATTTAAAAATAATATAATAATTTTAAGAATAGTTACTAGAAATGTCAACGAAAGAAATACCAAGAAAAATATATTTCAGTTTTTTTACTAAGCTCTAACAGAGCACAAGTAAAAATGTTAACATAAATATTTTGACTAAACTTGTGAGAAATTCTGATAACTATTCAGTGCATATAAATTTAAAAAACAAATTATATTCGAAGTTGAATTTTTAATAATTCTTCCTGTTTTAAACTTGAGTTTATTCATAACTTTCCTCAATTTTATCTTCCTTACATTCATATCTATAGAGACATTTTATTTTTATGATAAGTAAATATATAGTTAAATTTTTAAGAGATATTTTACATCGAAAATCATCTAGAATTTTTCTACTTAATATATTTGCCACAGAAGCAAAATAATAATTTTTTTTTCTCTTTCAATTTTTAATACAAAAATTAACTAAAAATATGCATGATGTTTATTCTAAGCTGAATTTTATTTATAAAAAAGCAACCAACCAATTATTTTTGTTTATTTTACATGAAGGATAATAAAAAACTATAAATTTGATAGCATATTTCGATGTGAAAAAATAAAATTTGGTGTATAATAACGATATGTTTTTAACAATTCTTATTGAAAAGTTGTTTACTATAAATTTGACAAATGTTAATTTATGATAATTCAAGGAGTAACTTATTTAAAATTTAAGAAACTTACTTTCAATTTTAAACTCAAATTAAGTATTAATAATTTACTTATTCTCAATCTGGATAACCATTCTGAAATTAATGAAATGGAATTCGAATTACTTTATTTAATTAAGCAAGACTGTAAACAGAGAGAGATGGTGAGTGAGGAGGAAAGTATCTCTCTTGCGGAGTACTGAATCAATATTGATCAGAAAATGCTTCCAAAATTAATCTGCTAATTAATAAAACATGGAAAAGTCCCACAGTTTATAAAATTTATTCTGCAAACTAAGGATTACATTTTTAAGCGGGTCGTTTTAAATTACGTAAGTACATGTAACTTGAATCTACAATTTTGGGGGTAGAACAAATAGTTTGGATTTGTAACGAAATAACCTATGTTTGAATGAATCTCTGATTGTACAAATTATTCGAAAAAACTCCCTCGTTAATTACTCATACACTTCTTATACGTCAGCGTTTCTCAAACTGTGGGGCACACCCATCTTGGAGAGCGTGTTAACTCTAAGATGGGGCGCGAGCATATTGAAAAATTGGAAACTAAATGTTATTTAAGAAAATTACTAATTTACTGAAATGAATACTAAACAAAATATACATTCTGACGTAATAAAAAATAACACTATTACTGATATTAATAAACTGACTTATACTGATATAATGCACTTATAAATGCATCAGTACTGCACAATGTATCTTATAATTAATTTATCAATACTAAGTTAAGAAAAAGTTTAATAATTTCTATCCCCATAATCTTGTCATATACAAAATTATATACAAGAATTAACACTTATCTTGCTAATTTGTACGGTTTATATTTAGTCCCTTGGCTGCCGATATAAGTGGCGCAATTCGCTCCCCAATGCCACTGTTTTCCAAGTAGGTGCGCGTATGTGATGTACTGGGGGGGGGGGGGGGGAAAGAATAAAAAGCAAATCCTCTGAAATATAAATAAATCCCTAGCAAACACCGTGAAGTCCATTTAATGCATTCCATTACCTTCGGAATAATTTTATGAATAGTAGTGGACAGAAAAGATCGTACTTCGGGAAAACGTATATATACGTTCAGTGGAAATAACACTTTAGCTGAGCGAGACGTTTATATACGCCCTTAATAGGTTAAAGTCGTATTGTAGCTTTAGCATCAAAGTATAGTATTATTGAATTCAATACATTGTTATTGTATGGAGGGGGGCGATGAAAATTATGATTGATTATTGGGTCGCCAACATTGGAAGTTTGAGAAGCACTGTGTACGTATTTATTTTCCTTTCTCTCTCTCTTTCTCACACCCAGAAATATTTTTAAAAAAATGTTATTACACTTTCTCCACTCGTAATTGATATGCATGGGTCTTTAAGAATTGTTTAAAATAAGAAAGAATAATTGAATTAGCAAATATCTTTCTCTGACGCTCTAATATTTTGACTCAAAGCAAACAGTCATCTTTCTGAAAAAGCTCACATTTTTAATACAAACTTGGCATTTATTTTTGTAATATTATAAATTTGATGATCATTGCTTGGCAAGTAGAAACAATATTTATCTTGAACAAAGGAACTTTTATTACAAGTAAAATAAATTATATCACTTTCATATAATACATTATTTCTCTCTTTTTCTCTCACCCGGAAATATTAAAAAAATATTTTTATATTTTCTCCACTCGTAATTGATATGCATGGTTCCTTAAGAATTGTTTAAAAAAGAAAGAGGAATTGAATTAACAAAGATCTTTCTCTGACGCTCTAATATTTGGACTCAAAGCAAACAGTCATCTTTTTGACAGAACTCAAATTTTTGTTGCAAACTTGACGTTTATGTTTGCATTATTATAAATCTGATGATCATTGTTTGTTAAGTAGAAACAATATTTATCTAGAACATAGGAACTTTTATAAGTAAAATAAATTATACCACTTTCATATAACACACACAATCAATACTTCTCTCTGTGAACTTTAATTTAAATTAAAAATATCTTTGTATAGGACAGTTTGAGTTTTTATTGAATGTACCTTTTAGGAAGTGTTTCTACTCAGAGGTCAGGTAGGACGCTATCTAGTTCAAAAAAAATTTGTGTTGTAACGGGTTGTTTTGTAAGGTTTCCCTTACAGAACTAACGAGGTTGTTTTCTTTAAGTTTTCGTTAAAAGTAACTGTTACCTTCTTATAATTGAAAAGTGTTATGCAGATGAATTTTAGTACGTAAAGCGAGGGTTTTTCCTGAATAGGAATTTGAATGATATTTGCACTTTCAGAGTGAGATATTATTTATTATATCAGCTAGATAGCGATTCTTTGCATAAATTCAAGCGTTCATCTATTATTAAAAAAGGCAGTGAAATTATACGAACCACGAATTATATGTATACTTGGGTTCAGATTTAATTGACTGTTACAGCGAAGTACAAAATTTCTTTTTATTGAAAATTCAATGTTGGACAACTTACCAATCTCGTGCTTACAAGAGTAAGTGTATTTTAAATTATTTAAGTTCGATAGCTTGATTGATATTCGCAAATTCTTGGAGATAGGTGAATATTTTTAAAAATTGCTAATTTATTATTTGTGGCTATGATTTCTTTTAGTGTTTTGTACCATGTTGATTACTCATAAATGTAAGGTCGGGCTGGAATCACAATCTTTCAAGCATGGAATGCCGGGATTACAAAGTCAGACTTTGAGAGGTTCTCCCTCTCATTGTGACAGTGAAAACATTTATCTCAACTAGCAATATGTATAGAAATAAATCTAAGGTTAAAATTTCAGTTTCTATAGTAGGATGATATGCTGAAACTGAATTTTGCTTTTATAGAGATTACTAAGAAACACAGTGAGGAAGATGTTTAAACTCGGCCAAAAAAGTGTGAAGCACGAATGGATAATTAATCTTCTACTTTCTATGATTAATCGAGAAAAGTTTAAAAGTGCAAGACTGACAATAAAGGGAAGCCGACAATAGCTACTCTACTAAAGAAAACGGTTTAAAACTGAACATATGAAAAGCGTCTATTCTTCATGCACGATAAATACCCTAAACTCGTAATATCTTATAATCTATCGATCGCTTATCGTATCTCTATCTATCGTATATGGCATATCTTATCGTGTAATCCAGCGTTTCTCAAACTTTGGGGCGTGTCCCCTAGGGGAGGCGTGATATCTGTGCGAGTTGGGCGCGAGCATATTGAAAAGTCAAAACAAAAGATTATTTTAAAAAATATTAATTAACTGAAAGCAAACGAACAAAATACATTCTGACATAATAAAAAATAAAGTACACATTGATATTGATATAATACACTTATAAAAGTATCAGTACTGTACAATGAATGTATTTTATAATTAATTTAACAATACTAAGTTATGAACAAGTTTGATAATAACCAGTGACCCCATGGACTTATATTAACACTTATCTTGATAATTTTTACGTTTTATAACTAATCCCTTTGCTGTCAATTAAAAGTTGAGTGATTCGCTTCCGAATGCCACTACTTTCCACGCAGATGCGTGAATGTGATGTTTTTTGGCGGGGGGAGGGGAAAAAATCTTCTGAAATAAGTAATTCCTTCGCAAACACTGTCAAAGCTCTTTTGTTGCATTCCAAAGCCTTTGGAATAATTTTAGGGATAGCATTACACAGAAAATATCGTAATTCGGAAAGTCGTATATATACGTCCAGAAAATTAATTTTTTGAGCCAGACGTTTATATACGCCGGTGTCACTTAAGAGGTTAAAGTGGGATTGTAGCTTTAGCATCAAATTATAGTATTATTGAATTCGATACATTGTTATTGTATGGAAGAGGAGGGGATTGAATGTTGGGTTCCGAACATTGAAAATTTGAGAAGCACTGGAATAATCCATCGAATGCTTTCTGCTCAATCTAAATTTTCTTACTAGATTGAAAAGCAGTGAATATGTGTGAGTTTCAATAACCAAAATTCTTCCATAACTGTGACGAAAATTTCATCACAAAAACCTTAATGCCATTATTCAATCTGAAGAATATATTCATTGATTTCATGATCGTATTTTTCAAATATAATGAAAATTTCTGTAATAATACATATCTCACCTGAATGGATTCCAATTCTTAGAAGCAATGACTGTGCTGGTTTGTGGCGTATCTTAAATGTTTTAACAGCTTCCAGTAAGTCAAGGGCCATGCTGGATATTTCTGCAGCATGCTGATTGCCATTTCTGATCGGAAGGCCACTGACGACCATGTAAGCGTCACCGATGGTTTCTACTTTATATACATCGTAATTACCAATGATGGAGTCGAATACTGTGTATAGGTCGTTCAAAAATGTCACAACCTAAAATAAAAAGAAACCACTAATTTTTTTCAAATTTAGAAAAATATACACAAAAAATCCATAAATTATTTAAATTATTTTAATGACGAGAGGTTTTGTACAAACATGAAGAATACACTTTTGTTTTATTCTGTCAATTAGATGAAAAGTTACTTTGATTAATATATGTTTCCTAATGCAGTGTACGTGGTAAGAGCCTCATTATTTTAATATTCTCATGGTCATATGACTTTAAAACAATATTTCCATTCCGAAATCCAATTTCCCTTTCTCTAATTTATTACCTTAAAGTTAACCTAAATGTCAGATTACATATAATAATTTTTGTACCTTTCTGAGGCTTTAAGAATGAGTCCTTCAATGATAAACTAGTATCTTATACAGGGAGTCGCCCAATACAACCCACAAATTCAGAGGGGTGCCACTAGGCAACAGAAGAACGGCAAATGATCATAAAATAAGGAGGCGCAAACCACATTAAATCGGAGTAATTTGCAAAAGTACTTATGAACTGTGTTTACAATACAAACAGTGAATTACAGATTGATGTCAGAAATGTAAAGACAGGAAGGGAATTATCACAGGAATTCTTCGAAGTTGTGATCACGTAAGTTATAGTACAAACGACACTGACGGACGAAGGTTTGTTGGACGCATTCATACAAATCTGTTGTGCTGGCGATATGCGCTAAAGCCAAAGAACTAGTTACTTTATAGTTCAATTTGAGTGTCGCTGCGAGTGCATTCTTTTTGTGTGTTTATGCTTTTCTTTTAGTCTGTGTATTAGTAATAGTACGTCACGATCCATGACGTACATTGGATCACCGGCAAAGGATTTCATGTGGCCCCAGAAGAAGAAATTCAAGGAATTGAAGTCCGGGGAGTTAGGACCAAGCAGCAGGTCTGTCGTGTCTAATACACCTCCCGTGATATATAGTATAGAGGTTATTACTCACCGCAATGGAAAAATATGCTGGTATACCATCGTGCATAAACCACATTTTCTAGTGTGCAGTGGGGCCTCTATTCTCCACAACAACTCCGGGTGGACGCACTGTCGAAAAACAATGTATTTTTGCTCCATTGAGACGTTGGGGCAATATATCCCCACATTCGTTTGGCCACCCCCTCGTCTGGCACATCGTTCTCTCAACGGATACAATTATCGTGATTTTCAATGAACATACGCGGTTTGCGATTCCATGTTATACGGTGATTTGTCATCCCTATGGTACCTACTATTACCTATCTTAATTTGTTGGTCCAATTCATCAACACCCTATATATTTGTCAGTTAAAAATTCTATTCATTAGTTTTCAGTTTATTGCACAGAATAATAATTTCTTTCTAAAATTATACGAAAATTAATAGGGAAACCTTTAAGGATAGTATAACATTATTCAGAACATCTAATGCATTTATTTCGATACTTTAAAGTTTTTCGTCCTTTGGCTTTCTTCTCGGAATATGTCAAGACATTGAACTATAACCATCTCCAATTTTTTTTCATTTCCTTAGTTGTACTTTTAGTTTCATAACATCTATTTGAAACCAAATTTATGAAGTTATGCAGTTTTAATCACACAAACGAAGTTTTAATAATAATAAAAAGAATAGCAATCAACTGCTAGACGTGATCACGTATTTTGACTAATTTCTAAAATTTGATATAAATTAATTCAAAATTTAGCAAATAGTTTGAATCAGAGTTACGTAAATGTCATATTAAATGCAATTAATTACTGTAAAATATTTAGTATTAAATAGTATTTATTACATATAATATATACATAATATCTGTTTTCCTTTAAGTCCAATGACACAAGCATATAAGGGAATATATATATTAATTTGAATTACCATAACTTCAACACTAATGAATTATTTACCAAAAGTAAATGAATCATTTTAAACGTGTTAAGTCAAATCAATTGCATTTCAATTCAAAAGTTACTAGGTATTGCATTTACTCTAATTATTTATGCGTTTAAAGTTTATAAATATAAATGAAGCATCAAACTGCATTGGGAGCTTTGATTTTCTACTTTGAGTATCTGAAATAAATTGATATGTGCTTTAGAATATAGAGAATGTTGCGAGCAAACTTTGACAGCAAGTGTGATTCATAGAAATACCAATACAGCTCCCGGTATTGGCGATGAAAAGAGTGAGTTAAAATGCGATTCTCCCCTTGATAATAATAATAACTAATGAAACTTTTATAAATTTTAATTCAGTTAATTTGCAAAATTATTCAAACATGAATTGTATTATTTCAAACAATTTAATTCAGATAAATATAGAAAATTTAAAAATATATCCTAGACAATACATTTGAAAAATGAGTATTTTCAAGGAAAAGTGAAGATTTTTTTATGTTGCCTTATATAGCATTTGCAAAGAAAGGAAAAATCTAAGCATTCTTTGGAGTGCTGTGTCTAATGCCACCCTATTGACGGTTTGAGATTGAAACCAATGAAACTCTTCGGTGGCAAGGGATTGGTTACGTCTGTGGTTAGCC
The DNA here is from genome assembly GCA_019973975.1 of Trichonephila clavata. Lineage (NCBI taxonomy): Eukaryota > Metazoa > Arthropoda > Arachnida > Araneae > Nephilidae > Trichonephila > Trichonephila clavata. Next base: position 39,446 of record BMAO01021248.1, read on the forward strand.
ATAGCTTTCAACACCATGTAGGTGATAGTAACGTTTTGGCACCGTTCCACCCTAATGTTGAGGAAATAAGTAGACAGGGGTTGTCCAACCTCTCTTCCCTTTCCACCAACCTCTCCAGAGGACTTTTAGCTTTGGTGAATATTTAGACAGGCGCCTTGCCACACAGGAATTAAACATTTAGAAACTTCCATGCCTTTTCTGGCATTCGAACCCATACAGTTAGCGTCTCTAACCACTATACTGTCAGGGTGGCTGGCATGAACACTAGTAGAAATTTTGTTGGGTTTAATGTCATGTCAATCAAATAATGACAAATCTCCGTATCCAAAGAAGAAACTGTAAAAAAAAGTTTAAAATAGTAGCAACCCCTATACTTAAAAAATTTGGAATACAATTATCTTCTTTTTATTTCATAATTTCCTCTTGAAGTTATATATTTTCTTGTACAACTGAAGAGCTCTTCTATCTGATAAAATTAAAATGTAAGTTATATTCTTATAAAACATATTGCCTTCTTTTTGAAAAATGTGTATATTATGAAAACAGTTCTTATAGAAAAATATTTAAAATGAAAAATAAACAGAATAGGTATGTGTATAAAAAGCTATCAAAATCAACCTTACATATTATACCTAAAACCGTCCATAGAATGTTTTTAATTGCATTTTATATGCACATTTGAAAAAAATATTTAACCTCACGAAAATCAAAAGAATAAATACTTTCTTTTAGAAATTGAGCTCTAAAATAAAACTTTTGTACTCTTTGAATTATATCAAAATATTACGGGATTACCTTCGTAAATGTATACATATGTGTACATGTGTATACATGTATACATATAAATATATACATACTTCGTAAATGTATACAATCTTAATACCTATACGCTCATATAAAAAAACAAATTTAAGTATATTATTGTGTTTGTTTTATTAATTGAAAACATATGAATTAACTTTAAAATCATGTATAAAATCACATTTAAAAATTGAGAAAAATAAAGATAATTTTCATTTATATTTTGTTCTTTTGAATTTTACTCTATTTTCCATAAAAAAAGAATGGTTTGAAAGTTTAAAAATTACATTCAAGTAATTTTTAATTCCAGTAATAGTCCAAAACAATTATATATATATATATATATATATATATATATATATATATATATATATATATATATATATATATATATATATATATATATATATTCTAATCAAGTGGCAATAAATATTTTTCAAAAGTATTATTCGTTTATACGCCTTTTCAAAATCCCTGTTCCAAACGTAGTCAGATTGCTTAAGTATTTCTATACATAAAATTTTAGAAAAACCGTACATTACTTGAAACTTTTCTCCGTTTTTGTACTTTAAAATTGTTTCAGCTGTTATTTTTCAAAAAATATGCCTTTCTTTTATTTTTGTCCTCCGAAAGTGTTTTCTCTAAAATTAACATAGAATTTTTTTTTCCACATCAGTTTGAAATAGTTTAACAATTTTTGAAGAAAAAAAATTAAAATACATCTAATACACGGTACTTTACGAATGTAATAATATGTTCTTCTATGTGAAACATTTTTTTACAGAGCCAGAACTATTTCCATACAAAACAGTCCAACGTCAAAATCCCATTAGAAAGTAGTTTCAGCCAAACGACAGTTTTCTGAACTAACGGAAAACGTCAGAAATTCTAATTCACGAACTGTTCGAAAAGGAGAGACTATCGAATTTTTCTTCAGCCGAAGCAGTGTTAGAGCTGTCACATAGATGTCTTACATTTTTGCAAGGGGAAAAAAGTTCTGAAGGAAGTACTGCTTCTTCGAAACATATTTATTTTTATTCTTACTAGAGATTGAATTTGTAAGCTCCTGGTTATGTGTATATATGAGCAAGTTGAATTTCTTGGAACATGTAGATTTTATCAAAATGAAAATTTTACTTTCTTACCGTATTTTGGAAAATATATTGACGCCCATAAATGCAAAATATTGTTTTTATATAGAATATAGATTGATGTTTTGTCAGAAAATTGAGAATTGTCACTCGAGGCATGTAGCGCATTTGAAATTGTCTTCAAATATTAGGTCTACCGGGAAGTTTTGTCCATTTTTAGAATAAAATGAAATAATACATTTTTAATATTTTTAATTAAATTTACTGAGCAATGTAATTGCCATTATTATGTTGTATTTCCTGCTAATGTGATGGCAATTTGTAAATTCCATTTTTTTAAAAAAAATGTCTTTTCCCTAGTAGCAAATTTTTGGCCCAGTGCTTATCTTTCGTTTTTGAATTTTTACCTCGCTAAATACTTTTTAACGACAGAAACAAAAGATTTTCAGAGATTGTAAGGTTTGGGGAGTATGGCGAATACGACATAATTTCCATCTAGCTCTGACAGTTTGTGACGAGTCCCTAAAGCAGCATGTGTCATGGCATTGTCATCAAGCACTATGATGTCCTTACTATTGTACAACTCCGGCCTTTTATCTTGTATTGTTTTTTTTTAAACTATTTAATTGCTTACAGTAACTCTCCGAATTTAGCTTTTCCTTCTATCTGGTTCAACAGCTCAAAGAGTGTTGGTCCTCGAATGTCCTATTATCTGCACAACATTATTTTACTCAAGTCAAATTTAGGCTTAGAGGTAAAGGGGACAGATTTACTGGGTTCACAATATGCCCTATTCCTTTTGATGTCTTAATAGGTAATTCTTTTTTCATTCTTAGTTATCATTCGGTCCAAGAACTGTTTGATTGCACTCTTTGAGAGAGCAGCCAAGAGAGGCTCAAAGACCTGACCTTGGTATTACGTGAAATTTTGTGAATGGGTGGCTTACTTAGAGGTCACCTTCGTCACTTGAACTAGGTTCAAAATTTCGAGGTCGATCAACAACAACACTTGCATTGCTTTTGGATGGGTGATCAATAAAAATCTAATAAAATCCCGATTTTACTGAATAGAATCATATATTTTTTTCATTTCCGACTTATTTTGCACCCGATTGTATACGAGGGAAAACTACAGATAAAATTGACAGAACAGGATACAATCCTACAATATGGTATTGAATATTTAACTATTTATTAATGTTGACTAAAAAGCACATGAAAGAAATTGGTGTCGGACCACGTAACTTTGAACCTTGGGTCAAATAGCGAAATCAACACCTAAACTGGCATTTCCCTCCACAAATTTTCACACCGCGCCAGCGTGAGAGGTTTGAATCTCTACAGATTTGACGTCCACAAAAACTCCTCTATACTGTGAGTCATAAATAGCGTGAATGAGCGAGAGTTTTATTAGCATCGTACTATAAAGCACCACGGGTGGCCATGGTAGCCTAGTGGTAAAGCTAAATAACTCGTAGATTGTGCGTCATGAGTTCGATCCTAGTACCATTGAAGACCCGCCGTGTAGTGGGGCGATGCACCTTAAATCTGTCGAGGCTCCAACGTCCTGCGGTTGGTGTGGAACTTAGGACAGAGGGGAGCCATATCAGGTGTCGTCCTCTTGGTCAAGTGACGACGAAGACACCTGAGCTGTCACCCCCTCTCTGAGTTTTCACACCATGCCTATGGGGGGGGGGAGCCACAACAGATTTAAAAGGGTATCTGCCCCTTTACACGGCGGGGATTCAGTGGCACAAGGCTCAAACTCACGACACATCGGATATGAATTCATAATCATAAACACTCGACAACCAAGGCAGCTACAAAATAACACAATAAAAACAATCGCGAAGATCATGAAATGAATTGCAAATCCTTTCCTGTCAAGTTATAGTTGGAAAAATGCTCATAAATCAGATGTAATAATATAGAAAAAAATTATTTTAATTCTAATAAATATGGATGATCACTAATGATAAGCTACTTAATGGTGAAATCACTTACCTCCATTGGCGTACTTGTGGCGGACATTTCAGTAAAACCAACTATATCGCTGAAGTAGATCGTAACAGCGTCGAAGGATTCAGGAATTACAGCCTCGCCTCTCATGAGTTGCTCAGCAACCGACCTAGCAGTTGCAGTCGAAGTTAAAATTAAATCAAATGAGATTTCAAAATGTAATATGAGAATTATTTTACTAATGATGTACATTATTTTAACAAAGAAATTCCGTTTTCATACTCTTTTGATTAACTGTCTAACACAAGAGTAATTAAACTATAAATTTCTTATATTTTAATCTAAGGATTTAAAATATTAACTACATTTTTTAAAATAAATTTTGAAGCAATTTAAGATAAATATCGTTGAGAAAAATAAATGTTTCATATATCATTATATATATATTTTTAGTATGAGAATGTTTTTAAGATTAACAAATTCTAGACATTTACGAATTTGTTCATAAAAAAATGAAATTATCAATTTTGAAGAATAAAATATCACATAATATTTTGATAGTATTATATTTAAAAAAAAACATCATATTAAAATAAATAAAGGAAATTCTTAGTCTCCTTAAAAACTTTAAAATAAGAACTATGAAGGTTTTTAAATATATTAATGGAAACAATTCCGAATTACAAGAATCGTAAGTTAAAAATGTATCTTTTTCTAACGACTAAATTTGAAATCGTCTAAAGCGGCTATAAATCTGTAAATCGTCTTTGTTGTAAGAATTCACTTAAAAGAATTTGTTCCAATTCGTGATTTTCAATATGAAACTTGATTTAACTAAATTTCTTACAGGCAAATGATAAAAATTTAAAGAAGAAATATTTTTTATTTATCTTATGTCATTAAATTAATATTCGCTTCATTGCTTTAAAAGTTCCACTGAAATTAATTAGTTCTTATTACATGATGATTATACTGGTTGAAAGATAACTATTAATCAGAAAAATTTGCTCAGTAGACAAGAAATTTGTACGTAATCAGTAATATTTCTTAAAAATAGAATAATCCTAGTCTACTTTTCACCTTTGATCTATGTAAGAGAAAATCCTTTTTATCTTTATTAAAATAATGTTCATAAATTATACAAATATTCACATTTTCCTAATAAAACTGCAAAGACAAGAACAATAGTTTTCTACATTTTAAAATCCCTTACTTTTTCCAGAATTTTCTTATAATACAAATTAAATACAAAACATTTTTCCCTCGTTTAAAAACATGAAATGAATAAATTTCTCAAAAAATTAATCTCATTAGATAACAAAAGATACATTTAAAATACATTCAATAAATTAATAGTAAAAAGAGAGATGAATACAAAATGTAAGTGAGAGAGAAATAAAAACTAATACACACAGATTGAAAAAAATAGTATAAAATTAATTTTTTCCCTTTGATTTTTTTTGTATCATGAACTTAATGTTCTCATTTATATTGCAATAAAAACATTAAAGAAATTGAATTAAAATATGAACTCGTTTTTATTTTGTATTTAGTGTTCCATTTTTTAAGAAAAAACTACTGCTTCTTATGTTATGTATGGAGTTATTAATATATATATACCGTAAAATCCGGCGTATAACGCGCGCCTGTACTTTCAAACTGCAGTTTTAATTTTTAGGTGTATTCGCCGTATAACGCATCTCCTCCTTTTTTACGAAGAAACCTAAAATATACGTGCACAATGCTCTTATGTTTTAAAGTAATTTTTTCGAGGTAAAAAAAAGTATACTTCTGAAACTACAACTGTTTAAGTTTATAAGGAATGTCACTTCTTTTAAATAAACAGTATTTCGATAAATGGAGGAGTCTAATTTTTTTCTATGTTAATCTTTTTTTTATTTTTAAAGCTATCATTTTTATACCCGGAATTGAAGGGTACACGTACCCTTCAATTTCGATCTTATTTTTTGTGTTATAAGTGAACTTTATACGACGGATTTTACGGTGTATATAAACTTAAAGATAATATTTGAAAAGGTTTTGTAAAAACCTACTTTGGTAACATTCTGTGCAAGAGCGCTTCCGTCTTGTTCTGTTCTTCAGCTAATTGAGCTGTTCTTTCGTCCACAAGGTCTTCTAAATTATTTGCGTAGCGTTCCATCATATCCATCATATTATCCATTATATTTGATGTCCTATAACATTTAAATGCATAAAACTTTCATATATTAACATATTACAAATTTTCATTCCAAATAAAGGTACAGTAGACTCGATTATAGAAATGAATTGGAAATAAGTTGATTTTGATTTAATTTGCGTTACACTTTAAAGCAACACAAGGGCTATCAGCGACGAAACTGGTAATTTTGAATCATTGACGCAAATGAGAGAATTTAAAATGCATTTTCTCCTCTACACCTTGGGTATTCAGCAGTGGTTACATGGAGAATAAAATATTTTTCGTCAGAAACTGCCTATGCTAAAGCGATGCTCTAAAGAACGTAATACAACTCTCATTAGCACTCTGCACTACCGTACAAATTTGTCGATTTTTGAGTGGATGGAAGTTGATAAATTTGTAATTGATCTTATTTGACAGACATCTTCAGCACTATGGACATTTACGGAATCACGAAAAATCTGAAAGATAACTCTAAAGATAAATTTACAACTATTTTGTAAATTAGTGAATGTCATTGCGGGAGAGATTTATTAGCAGAGAGAAAAGTATATGTATTCAGCTTTTCACTTTTGGTTCTACATCATATCTAAGTAAAAAAAAATCTTTCCTCCCATGAAGGAAACTAGCACTAGGTTTGCATTAAAGTTTTAAATTATCTTTTTTTCATAATGAAGGAAAATACTTATATATATATATATATATATATATATATTTTATGTTGTCTATTTCTTATTTAAATAAATGTGCTTACAAACACAATATATGTATACAATTTGAATGTTTTTATTTTTGTTAAAGAAATAGTTTTATTTCATTCGGTTTATTTTTCTGTTAAGAGATAAATGTTGCAAAATGACTGTGTATCTATATTACTGAACTCTATTCTCTAACACAGCATGCATTATTGCAGAAATTGAATTGTTTAAAAAATGTCGTGAGTGGGATGCTGAATCAAATCGGTGGATTGGTTTCGCACGCCTAAACTAAAAGGTTGCTGGCCCCTGTTCTGTAGTAAGGAGATTCTAAGAAAAATATTATTAAAAAATAATTTCAAAGTTTAATATTTCCATAAAAAAGTTGAATTTTTGAAGAAAATTGAAAAAGACTTTTAATACTGATTGAATGATTTTAGATTTTAAATAAAATTATTTTTCTGCAATGTATAAAAATCAAAAGCGATAAGTGAGTGCTGAGTAGCGAATTTTACTATGTACATTGCAACATTTCATAACCACAGCTTTCTCCTTACACCGTCGAATCGTTCGAAACCAAGTTTTTTCCATCTTCCGCCTTATCGTGTATTGTTAATTCGACAACAGATTTTTTGAAAATTTAATATTAAAGAAACTTTTAAATATACCTGATGTTTTTTCTTGCAACTATTTAAAAGGCTTCCTCTTTTCGCAATACATGTTAAAAAGAACGAAAAAGTTATGAAAAATAAGAGTAAAACATATCTTTAAAAATTTTTCTCGAACAGTTGTTGCAACCTTTAGGACTTTGTGGACTACTAAATGTGAAACTTTATATTTGGTGGACCTCTATAAATACACTACTCTTTGTAAAAAATGCAACACCATGAAGGAATTATCAGAATTAAATGAACATTGCAGAAAATATCAATTATAAGATCTTACGTAAAATAGTAAAATTTCAATGTCATTGCGCATGCGTGGCGTGTGCAGCGCCTTCTGAACTAATACTGAAAGTATATAAATATAGATCTATATATATAGATCTATATACAGATATAATTATTTATATACATTGCGGTTTGTAAAAAATGCAACACCATGAAGAATTCATCAGGATTAAATTAACTTTGCAGCAAATATCAATTATAGAATGTTACGTAAAATAGTAAAGTTTCAGAGCCACCACTCATGCCTGGCTTGCGCAGCGCCCTATGAGCTGATGCTGAAAGTGTATAAATAGAGGGCTGTAGCGGGACGTTGAAAATAGTTAATGATTATTTGTTAGTGGCGAACGTTTAGTGAGACCTAAGTATGCCACCACGACGAAATAAGGAGAAAATCCAACACCTTACGGAGTTTGAACGGGGATTATCAGCCTTCGAGAAGGAGGATTTCCTGTCGCACAATAGGAGTTAACAGTTCCACAGTGATGCGAGTTTGGAAGCAGCGGACCGATGACCACCGAACAACTCGAAAAACTGGCAGTGGACGACGGAAGGTGACGTCAGCTCACGAAGATCGACACCAGCTCCGCGTGGGGGTGGATATCTATACAGCTTCCTCCAGGCAGTTGGCAGCACGTTGGTCTACTGCTACAGGTATATATCGGCTTCGTCAATTCGTTGACGTCTGCTGCACAGTGGATTGTGTGCAAGGATGCTTTAATAAAGGATTTCTCTCCCTGCACACTATCGACGGCTGCGCCTGCGATAGACGCATGAGCGCAGAGCCTGGCAAGCTGATTGGCATCAAATTGTCTTTTCAGATGAATCACGTTTCAATTTGTGGGACTATGATGACCGTTCGTGTTAGACATTATGCCGGTGAACGCTTCCTTCCAGATTGCGTTATCGAACAACATAGTGGCCTAATACCCGCAGTTATGGTTTGAGGTGTGATTTCGTATCATTGACGATGCTATTTGCTACGAATTGAGGGTAATCTCAATAGCGACAGGTACATCAGTGAAGTGCTACAATCCGAAGTCTTTCCCTTCCTTCAAGGCATTCCTGGAGCTATCTTTCAGCAGGATACTGCACGCCCACATGTTGCAAAGAATATTCGAGACTTCTGTTCAGTCCAATACACACAACTTCTTCTTTTGCCTGCTTATTCACCGGATATGTCGCCTATTGAGCAAGCGTGGGATTTGGTTGGTCGGCGCTTCAATCAGCTTCAAAAGACGTCCGCGTCCTGCAGCTTCAAAAGACGAACTTTTGCTGCACATACAAGCCATATAGAACTCTCTTCCCACAAGCAGATATTGAAAATCTGTTTGACTCCATGCCACGCTTTATAGCATCACTTCTTGCAGCGCGTGGTGGTTACACCAAATACTGATTTCGGACACTTAATATTGTTTTTTTTTGCTTTGAAAAGCTCGTCATTTATTTGTATTTATACAAGTCGTTTGCGCATTAAATGTCTTTTAATTCTGACGATTCCTTCATGGTGTTGCATTTTTTACACTCAGAGTACATATTGTGACTTATTTAGTTCTCCAGTTAAATTTCCATGCCTAAGCTCAGTGGCTAAGTGGTAGTGTATTTCGCTTCCACGTTCCACACTACAGGTCTGCAGTTCACATCCGGGGTTGGGTAAGGTTGATTCAGCCTTTCATGTCTTCAGTGTTTAGATAAATTAGTACCAAGCTTGCTTGGTAATTGAGCACTGGAGGTTTCGCGTGAAGCTGACCACTTGATCGAAGCACATGCACCCCAGTGCCTAAGTTCACGTAAACTGAGAAAGGCATAGAAGGCCTTGGCCCTCACGGGCTGTTGCGCCACTTAGTTGAATTACAATTCCAAATAACTGAAAATGAATTCCTCAATAACCAAGCACAAAGCAATATAAGCGAACTATTTTGCTTACAATTTATCATGGTTATCAACTCTCACTTTCAAATGTCACAAGATGTAAACGAATATTTGCTTAACTCAGATGCAATTTCGCGAAAGAGTAGTAAAAAGATCCCCTTATAATACATATTTATTAATGCGTTTTTTTATTCGCTATTTTTGAAACGGAATCTTCATAAACATATAAATAATGCAGCAGATTTTTCTGAGAACCACCAAAATTTTTCATGCAACACTGGTGAACAACTACTGTTCTAGAAGACAAGGCGTAGTGATGGATAAAAGGGTCATCATGGATTCAAAATAAGCGTCAGAATAATAACCCTCTCAGTTTTTTTAACTATTCAAGTTAAGGCTGAAAGATAAATGAAAAGTTGTAGATTGAATGATTATTCTAACATGTTGTTTCAAGCAAGTAATGTCAAGCAAGACAAATTTAATATGAGATATTCCGGGCGCGTGATATTAAATTGACTGGAAATTGACCGATGTAAATAAAGATGCCGTGAAGGAATTCATTTCCTCAATGTCTAAAGTTATTGTAGATGGAGAATATTCTCCAAATCAAATATTCAATGTAGACGAGACGAGTTTATTTTGAAAAAAGAATGCCTAATAATCTCGCGTACATTTTTATCGAAGGAAGGAACAGCTACCCCTGGATTTAAGCCTTCCAAAATCCGACCGATATTGCTTCTTAGTGGAAATTCGGTTAGTGATTTAAAATGGAAGCCCTTATGAGTTTACCAAGCAGAAAATCTACCCCAGAGAATTGAAAAGGAAAGATAAAGAATAGCTTCCGATGAACTGGAAGTCAAATAAAAATGCCTAGGTTAAAGCATAAATATTTAAAAATTGGTCCATTTTTTAACTAGTGCTGACAGCTAAGGAATATTGTAAAAATAATAATTTACGGAATTGTTAACCTTAGACAATGTTCCAAGGCCCTCGGGTACAATTTGGCACAAGTTGGCTCTTGTGCCTTAAGTTCTTAAATTCCTTCACTTCCTTCAGGTGTATTTTGCATCGGAGATGCGTAGAATTGTGTATTTTGCATCGGAGTGACATGACGATTTAAGACATCTGTGTGACTTATAGCATGTGGCACCAATAGGGCAATAGGACCAGACTGAACCCTGTCTTAAAGAACCAATGGTGTTGGGGACAGTGTCTGAGGGAACCGGGAGAGAAATGGTTTTATTTCCGATGAGAAATGAAAAAGATTTGGTGGGGTGTGAAAGAGTCCTGTTCGAGAATTAATATATAAATGTATTCTTTGAATCCATGACTTTTTCTGTATAATATTTAAACTGTATAATATGTACTTTTTAAAAATATTTTAAAGTAATTTTATACATATGTACAATTGTTGTTTTATTACCTAGTTTAAAATTTAAATGTGTTAGAAAAAAATCGGCAGATGTTTATTTTTACTCTCTTGATAATTCAAAGTTTTTCATTGGTCCCTTCAACTTCGAATTATCGAGAGTCGACTGCATATATCTATCTGTTTGAAAAGCTATTTCAGCAAATGTTATTTTAATAAAAATGCAAGTTCATTTTATAAATATGAGAACTTAAAACATTTATATACAAACAAAAATATTTAACACATTTGCAAATCATTATTTACTAATGAAAGTTATTTTATTATTATTATTATTATTTTTGAAATTTACAGAGTAAAAGAACAAAAATTTATATTTTTAAAACTCTATTTCCGAAATTTTTTTTAAATTTATTTACAAGAGACTTAATTATGATTTTGTAACTAAAATAGGTTCTCTGAGTGTACATTAATATTTTAGTGAGCGTACTCAATAAAATGCATTGAGTTCGAGTTGATATTCTTAAAGAATAATTAAAATTATAAATTTTGGCAAAAAAGTGTTCTGATATATTTTTATTCTAATTAAACTTGAAATAAATTACTACACAAAAGTTTAAATGAGTAAACATAAAAGAAAACATTATTTACGTAAATTTGCGCTTTCACTTTTGTTAGTAACACTATTATTTTTTAAAATTCAATAGCAGAAAAAAAATAAACTTGCATTAAAAGTATGTAATGTGGGTTGTGAAATACCAATTTCAAAGTACTGATTCTTTAAGGAAATGT
>BMAO01021249.1:0-14528 GCA_019973975.1 Trichonephila clavata
CATCGTTACACTCTGAACATGCAGGTCAGTTCTGGAACCAAGAATAATTCCTCCCCAAACGAGCCATCCTGCACCACCGTAACGGTGTCGTTTAATGGTGTTCTCTTGGTGGTAACGGGTACCTGGCGCTCTCCATATGAAAGTCCGGCTTGAATCAGACTGCAAACTAAACCTGGACTCGTCGGAAAACATCACACAAGACCACTGTTGCAGTGTCCACAATGCATGCTCTCAAATCCAGGTTAATCGCAGGCGGCAGTGAGTTGCGGTAAGGGGAACACATCTGACAGGCCTACGAGCATATAGACCAATGTGCCCTGAGCGTCTGTACACGGTCTGCCTTGAAACTGTCGTACCTGGTAGCTGAAGAGAGCTGACGAGATAGGTCTGATGCTGTGCTCCGTCTGTTTCTTTTGGCAGTAACTGCCAAATACCGGTCCTCATTCGGCGTTGTAACTCGGGGGCGACCTGTGCTGTAACATCTACTCACATGACCATCATCTCGGAATCGTTGCTAAAGCCTGGAGATGACTCTCTGGGTGATTCCAAGTTCCTCGGATACTTACAGCTGGGTACGTCAACATTCCAGTCGTCCGATAATTCTACCACGTAAAAAATCATCCAAATGCTTCCTTTGTGCCATAACTATGCGGTTATTGCACTGAAAGGCTTTTAAAGCGCTTGTGAACAATTTTAGCTGCTTTGGCACCATTCCTTATATACCCCTCTCTTACACTCTCGTCATTGTGACGTACTATCCGCGCCATCTGGTGGTTTCCTGTAATTTGCATATTCTTCTTCAAGATGTTGTGATAATTCTACAGGTGAAATTTTTATTTTAGAGTTCAATTTCTATGTGATTCTGAATTATCCTTAATTTATGGACATGAGTGTAAATGACCTTTTATGAAATTTTAAGCACCAAATCTATTTTACACAGTATACACCCATAGGAGGCAACCAAAACAATTTTGAATATCCGTAAATTAAAAATGTTTTGCGTATATCGTACCATGTCCCCTTAACTTAATATTGATAAATTAACTATCAAACACATTCTGCATTACTTGTATATTTATACTATATCAGTGCACATGTGTTATAAAGCATTATTTTTTTTAGATTCTTTTAAATAAATTAATAATTTTTTAAAGTAATCTCTTATTTTTGATTTATGGGAGATTTACGTTACGCCACTGTCTTCACAGCTGTTCAGGAAGAGGTCTGTCGCAGAGAGGTCCCATGTCAAATCGAACATGGGCGAGCACTAAAGCTTACACAAGAAAACTGACACACGTACATATTGGTGAATGAAACGTTGTTTTCCTATGTTCTGTAGAGCACGATAAAAAGTTGATGTTAATGTAGCTTTGTATGTTTAAAATATTCATATATTTTTACCTTTTTACTTGATAAAACCCAACCAAGATAGGGCCCTCATTTTGTTTTTGCACTAGGGCTTTTGAATACCTAGCTACGCCATTGCGCGTAGAAACCTGAAATGTACCTGTGCAATACTTTATGTTTTGAATTCATTTATTCGAGGTACTATTCCAAGCTTTTGAATAAATAGTATACCTTAGAACTACAACCCCTTAAGTTCAGAAGGGGGGAATGTCGTTTCTTTTAAATAAACAGCATTGCGATATGTGTAGAAGTCTAATTGTTCCTGTGCTCATCTCTTTTTTTATTTTTAAAGCTATTGTTTAGAGCAGGGGTTGACAATCTAGGGTAGAATTCTCAGCGGCACTCTGCACTACTCTACCAATATGTCAATTTTTGAGGGGATGGAAGTGGATAAATTCGTAAAATGCACACCTTTAAATTTCGATCTTAACTTTTGTGTTATAAGTGCGCGTTATACGCCGGATATTACGGTAGAGGGAACCCATGCTAGGAAGACGACAGGCTATCATAGACAACAAGTATTTTTTTACAAATGGTTAAATATTAGTTATTTAATCCTTTGCAGAAATGTATAGCTTTTTGCGTGAAGCTTCAAATACATTTCCAGGAAAAAAAATTGGATTGTGGTACGCCAGCATTTACACTTCTTGACAATTGCTACGAAACAGTTACGTTTTTTGGAATAATTAAGAACAGACAACGATTAAAGAAATGAGAAACTAAGTACATATTCAGTAAGGATGATGTGCATTTATTATAGTGAAAAATGGTACAGATATCGCCACATCGAAGAATTAAAAATTAAAAAAATAAGATACTCCTCGGATGATTTCCAAACCCTCCAGCTGTCGAAGGTCGGTAAAAATCTAGTGGACACTGCTTATGATGTGGGGTCAGTGGTAGTCGTCTTATGGTAGGCGGTTCTTTGTACCTGCGTCGGACAGTTGTCTCCGATTGGTTTCCTTTGATATCACCGGATGCCTTGCAAGGTGGTAAATGGTGTCGAACCGATTCTAAAGACGTTGTTGGTGAGAATGTGGCCGCTCTTATGATTTCGCGATCATCGTGCTCATTTGTGTTCCTAGGACGCAGTGACCCTGCGTGACAATGGATTATACTTTCTCTGAATCCATTGTTGCCAACACCGAGTAACCTCATATCACTCCGACCGAGGTGGTGGCCGATACGTCTGTACGACAACCTGCTTCTCTGAGGTCTGCTATATGAACCCTCTCAAAGTCCGAGAATTGGTGGTACTGTCACCAGTTACGTCTCCGAAGCATCTCTAGTCACAATCCTGAATAACTCTGAGGCACGAGTAATCCTGCTTTTAAAGTCTCCCAGCTGCGCATCTCATATGCGCATAGCGAGCTTACCCTTGTCCCATTGGCGTCGAAATTGTAATCATTTGCATATCCCTTACCAAATCACATTATTGCCAAGTTTAGAGATAGCAGTTTGATTTTTTTTGGGTGCATATATTTTTTGTGACAAAGTGTATTATTTCTCATAGCACGTTTTGGCCATGGCATTTTCTCCACAGGAAAAAATTTATGATAAAGCTTCTAAGTTGTATAAACCATTTTTTAAACAAAAATTGGCTTTGAAATCTATTTTAATTAAGTATCTATGAGAACTCAAATAACTCAAAACATAATCAAGCAGAAATTATTTTAGTAACGAAAATCGAATTTAAGGTATCCGACTACTTGCGGCAACTTTTTTAAAAAAAGTGGAAATATGGGGATTTTTTGTTATTTTTACATTTGTTTAGAACATTTTAAGAAAAATATGTTAAAATTAAGAAGAGAAAAAGATATTACTATTACGAAAATGGGTAAAATTTTTCCAAAAATAGCATAAACGTGGCCCATTCTGTACCAAAAGTTTATGAACAAATTTTCAATTTTTCAATTCTGATGTGTTGCTATGTTAATTATTTTTAAATGGCTTTCTGGATAAGAGATAGTTTAATTTTTACAAAAACAAGAGCACTTCATTTTAGTTATAATAGGAAATTGCTTAAAAAAACAGTTATTATATTCACATATGGGACTGTAAATTTTGTAATAAAACAGTGATTGTGATAAATCTGAAGATTAAAACACTTCTACTATTATACAGAACATAAAAAAACAATTTCAGTTAATTATTTTCAAAACTTTCTTAGCAATCACTGGACCCGTTTGAGCACTTTCAAAATGAAAAAAAAAACACATTTCGAGTAAAACGCGTTTTAATGTATGACATCTTGCTTAAAGTAATGGCTTCTGTTTTTACTAAAACACGTGCAGTTTTTGTTCTTGTGAATGGAAAATAATAAACTTGGTATTTTTATAAGGCTAATAAGATGACATATAAAATAAAATCATGAAAACAATTTGTCAATTCTTGGCAAAATTCACAATTTTAGGGTAGTCGGATACCTTAATAATCATTTCATACTAAAAGAGTTAATGGTGCTCACAAAAATATTTTTAGTTATTTCAATTTTAAAGCGGAAAAAGGCAATAAAATGAAACAAACAAAAACTTAAGTTCAGAAAGTTTCAAATATCTTAAAAAATAATTTGTTAGCAGATCTAAAATTTGGTGATAAGCTTCTTAATCATATGAGCCACAAGAAAAATTAATTTTTTGCGATATTTTTGAAATTTGTAAAGTATTTTGTAGTCTCAGGAGCAGAAATATTATAAAGTAATGCTTATGAGAGAGAGAGAGAGAGAAACCACACACACACATTTTTGTTCTTTTTATCGTACAGTAATTCTAAAAAACCGCCTAAAGTTTTGCTGCTTGATCAACAGGTACAAATTCTTCAATCAGTCTAACATTTACAAAGGAGAAATTGAAAATAATAACGTGACGAACAAGGAAATAGAAACTTGTGATTCATGGGAATATGACCATTCATTTTACGCTTCTACTGTTGTTACCGAAGTAAGTGAAAATAATGAATATATGTTGTAGAGAAAATGTTTTTATAAAGAAATTTGTTTCGGTATTGGAAAATAAATATCATTTCTAGTTCTGTATGTGTGCAGTATATAAGAAATAAAAAAAAATTCTTTTTCAGTGGAATTTAGTTTGTGATAAAGAATGGCTCATTTCGATGTCCAAGTCGATCTTTGTAGTTGGTAACATAATTTCAGCGACATTATTGTCCTACTTTGCCGACAAGTAAGATCAAAGTGTTATTTAAATATATATATTTTATGTAATTAAAGGGTCTAAGTCTCTTAAAATTGCAAGTTTTTCAATTTTTGGAAAAAAATATATGTTAAAGCCGCAACATATCTCAGCATTCTGTTACCAAAGTGTTGTTGATGCTGTAAAAATTTCCGACTTATTATGAAAAAACTAGGAAACATAAACAAAAACCCTATCTCTTTAACTTCATTTTTCTCAATACAACAAATTTTAGCTTGCGCGCAGGATTTCTCAGAAACTATTTATGATATTAATTTAAAATTTCATACACGTGTTCCAAATAAGGCTCTTCATAACTTATGCAACAATTTTCAAAAGAAAATTTAATATAATTTTTTAATTTGAATTTTAATTAATTTTTTTCTTAAAATTTTCATTTAATTGCATTTAAAAATATATTTTTTTCTTTAAATTTCTTAAAAGTTAGTATAATTTCGAAAGTGAACATTTTTATACCAAGTAAAATTAATTTTGTAAATTTTAATCAATTTTGCACTTTAGAATCCTGCGCGGTGTAAGAAACTAATTTTTATATTTTTGAAAAATTGTCCAATTTATATTTCTTTATAATTTTTTTAATGTTTTCTCAAATTCTCTGAAAATTTGAGAAATAATGTAAATATGTATGATTATCATGTGTTAAAAATTTCAAATGTGTGTTTTGTTTTATTGCTAAGTTACATTGGTTTGAAGAAGGATGTTTTTTTCGAGTGCACGTGTATATTTTAAGGGTCCTGAGACCTCTTAAAATGATCCCCGAAGATGTAAAGCAAAATATTTGGCAGTAAATGTACGCATTATAAAAATATGTGTTCAAAAATTGCTTCTATAATAATCTGTCTTTAATATTTTTACAAATGTTCAACAAGGACGTTTTAAGACATATAGATGAACTAGGCCCTGGCCTCGTGTGGTGCTTTGTATCGCTCTCAATTCAGCCTCAATACGACCCCTGAATAATTTTAACTGTCAAATATTATTTCTGGACAGATTCTCTGGAAAACTGGGAATTTCCAACTATATGTCAATCGGTAACAATGTTAAGATTAAATTATTATGTTAAGTCCGCCGTCCATGTCTAGGCCTAGGCTTACCATCATTACTCAT
Source organism: Trichonephila clavata (assembly GCA_019973975.1). NCBI lineage: Eukaryota > Metazoa > Arthropoda > Arachnida > Araneae > Nephilidae > Trichonephila > Trichonephila clavata. The sequence continues at coordinate 5,724 of BMAO01021249.1, forward strand.
TTAATAGAAAGGTTATATGCGATCCAATCGATATGTTATGTTATATATAATATTTTACTTATAATATATTATATTTCACATTACATAAAACTCTTTGTAACTAAAATTAAAAAAAAAACATTTGATATTTATTATATATTTTATTGTAAACATTATTTATATATATTAATATAAAATATGCTTATAAAATATAGTATAAATATTTATATAAGTACAGTAATTTTTTACTTTATAAAATACAAAATAATTACATAAAATATGATTTAATATTTAATATATATAAATAAATTTATTTAATTAAGAAAATAATTAAATAATTTGTAAAAAGAGTTCATCGCGCGATTCGAACCCTATCCGTCCGCTTACAAATCAAGTGTTCTGCTAACTGTGCAACCGCGTCATTGGATGCTTTTAAAACTTAATTGTAAAAAAGCTAACCATGAATTTCGAAGGCTATTTACTCCAAATTGAGTGACTATTTGGCGCTAATACATTGAGGATTGAACACTCCAATGGAGTACTACTATTATACCAAGTCTCGTCTCAAAATGAATTTCCTTAGTCATGCCCTCCCCTTGTAAGTTATCTCTAGCTGTACTAAAAACTAATTGAAGGGTATCGTCGTGTTTCTGTCATTGGATCTATTTAAATTAAAAACAAACAAAAAACCCTTAAGACTGTATGAAAAAAATATGTTTACTTGATAAATGATAAGCCTCTGAGTTTACCTAATTTCTGCATGAAATCTTGTTCATGTTCCTACAATAGATAGAGTAATTCCTACATTTTTCTACATTTCAAGTGTGTCACACACAATCTTTATACATTTTTAAAAACTAATGTAAATTCAATGTAGGAATTTTACCATCATTATTTTGTACTTTAAATCTTTAACTTAACATCGGAGTATAAATTTGGAATCTGGTGAGCTGTGTTACGCCTGGCATCCCAAAATCTTTTTCCTAGTTTCCTATGACGAATAACCTAACATTGACTGCGTATTTAATTCAAAATGCATCGCGCGACTTATTTCGGAAGTGAAAAGAATATTACCCAGTTGAGGCAGTCACTATTTTTGGTACTCTATTGTCTTGCAAAAAAATTAAAAATTGTCGGTCCAGTGTTTTAACTTCTACTCAAAAATAGTTTTTTGTTTTTGTTTCTTGACAAATGATAATTAAAATATTGCAGTTCTGAATAATATCAAACAATTATCTTTTTTACTGTAAAGCGAATGTTGCGAATATTACACTATACAGTGAAAACCACATTAAACACGAAACTGAGAGGACTGAAATATTTTTTCGTGGTAAAAGAATTTCGTGTTATAGGCTATTACAAAAAAAATCATACTTAAGCAAAATTAAGTTTATTAGAGTACATTTTATTCCCATAGATATGTACAGATGTATGTATTTAATTAAAAAAATTGATGAAACAATAATATTCACAAGAACATAAAGAAATTTATTATTAAATTTTTAACTTTTTTTGGAAAAAAAAGATTTTCATCGATTTTTTAAAAAACAATCTGATATTTTTCTTTACATTACTTCTTTACTTTCTTAGCACAATTTTCAACAAATTGTTCGATATCATCCATTTTTTATGCATTTAATTATTGGAATGTGCCTTTCATTATAACTGCGCATATTCTTCATGCTGTTCCTTATTTTGGATGACGTGGAAACAGAAGCTGTATATTCATTTCATTTTCGTCAATGGAATCTGCATCAATGATATATTTTGAGCTTTGAACAAACTCCACAAAATATCTTTGTCTGCCATAATCGGATCTGTACACACATTATCAACATCTGCTGCAACGAATTCTTCTGATGATACAATAGAATAGTCCAATAATACAGAATATTTCTCAAAAGTTTCATCAAGTGTCTAGTGTTTTCAGTATTATGTTCATTACTAGGAGGGAAATATTTTTCTGTTAAGTGATTTTCATTTCGTGTTATGAGAAAAAAAATGCATCAAAAAACTTAGTAGTTTGTCGGGACCGTTGTATTATTTCGTGTAAATCGATGTTTCATCTTAAGAGGGTTCACCCATATAATGGCCTGTTTTGTAAGCATTTTTAGAGACTTTTTTTTTGACGACCAGTAAAAAGATAGAACTTTAAGTTTTTTTTATCATTTATTTATATGTATTTTAAGAGTATGTATAAATGTTTGGCCAAAAATACCCAATAGAACGTGAGTTATAGCACTCTGAACACACCTGCCCCCGGTCAAACCGTTCTTGAGATATGACGGAGGAAAGTTTGAAAAACACAGTTTTGAGAAAAACACATGCAAAGTTTCAAGTCCGATTAAAACAATGAAAATCTTATCCTCAATCGGCGATTCCTGGTGGTGAAGACTAAAACAAGTTCGACGAAATATTTAATAACTACATATATTTTCTTTTAAACCTCTACAAACTTGTATGAACGTATATTTGCATAAAAGAGTCAATGGTATCAAGCCGACTGTACACAATAGGCCCAGCCTTCGGTTGCCAACTCATGGCTCCAAACAGCTACTCTTCTAACACATGCTTCTTTATAATGAATTCGAATTTTAAGAAATCACTTTACCACCGTATTTTAGGCATGTTAACAAAACAATTTATGGAACAAATTTTTTTTGATTTTTTGAACCCATCACATGAGTGAACCCCCTTAATCGTTTTCGCGTTAAGCGTATTTCACTGTATATGATGCTGATTGAAAATGATATTCGTATAGTGTTAGAATTTATCAAAATGACTGCTTATTTTACATTAAGAATTTTTTTCTTTCTGTGTCTAGATTCGGCAGAAAACCAATAATTCTTATCTGCAGCATCTTGTCAATCGTATCCGCCATCACATGCGCCTTCGCTTCTTCTTTTATCATGTTTGCTGTTGCCAGATTATTCATAGCTGTAGGAGTCACTGGTGCGGACATCATTGCATTTGTTTTATGTAAGCGAGTGAATGTATGTGTTATGAAGTAATAATGAATTTAGATTATAGATAATTTTAAAAATGTAGTACAAAATTGCCTCAGCACGATGTAGTATTAGTTTTACTGCTTCTCGCAAATATGTTCTAGAACAGGTGTTGGCAACCTGTGACAAGCGAATCAGTTCTCAGTGATATTCTACACCAGAGATTGACAACCTTTTAGCTGTAGCATGCCAAACCAATCTACCCATGTGACTCAAATGCCCCACAGTAGGCCATTTTTTAAACAACTCGGTTACGGCGATAATGCATGCAGAGTTAGAGGATAGAGGTCCAAAATATAGATTTATAGTTTTATTATATATTAGTTTTGCATCATTTGAAGATATTTGTTAACATACAAATAAACAGCATAAAATATAACTATTTTTTCAAAAAAAATTTGTAAATTAAAATTGTATTTATATTATGTGTTTTTAAACATATTTATTAAAATTAAAAACAGGCAGCAAAAAAGTATTTCAATTCATTATAGTTTAATAGAAGGATAAACAAAAATTTTAATGCGAACTTAATGCTCTACTTACTTAGCGCAAAACCAGGGGTAGAATTTGTGGCCGCGGTAGCAAAGTGGTCAAGGTATTGGACTCATGGCTGGCGTGTCATGAGCACCAGTCCAGTACCACTGAATCCCCTCAGGGGGCTCACCTTCTATAGGTGAGTACGGGTGTCACAATCCCGAGGTGCCCTAGTGATCTTTTCCTTTTCCCAAGGGGTTTACTGTCTTTGGTAAACACGGGCTTCACGAACCCGGAGTACCCTAGTGATCTTTCTCTATTTTCGACCCTCTTTCTTGTCATTCAATTCATTCTTTCTTTCTCTCTTCCCGTCTAGACCACAGACATTAAAACAAATGTTTGGCGCAGTATAGCCGAAATCGGCTCTTGCGCCAATAAACCCCAAAATCACCATCACCACCAGTACCACTGAAGACCCGCCGTGTAGGGAAGCGATGCACGTTAAATATGTCGAGAGCTCAAACGTCCTCCCGTTAGTATGTTGCGGTAGTTATGAGAGGGAGGGTGCCAGCTAGGTGTCGTCCTCGGCACTTGACCATGGTTCAAAATTACGAGCTACGTCGCCAAAAGCCCTCGTGTAGCTGAACAGTGTGACGTTAATATTCTCTCACTTTCAATTTGGCATGATTCTGAGCATTCAGTTGTTAAACAATTTCTTTGAGGAATCAAAATATTTTTTGTATGATGAAAGTTTTTTTACTTAGATATGGGCAATGAAAAGGGAAAAGCGGAGTACACATGCAATTTTCTCTCTTCAAACAATTAAATCTCTCCAACAGTTACATTCAATAATTTACAAAATAGCTGTTGTAATCCTTTCTTCTGTCTGTGTTGTATGCCCTCGTGTTATACGTTGCGTGGTGCACGGGGTTTATAAATGTTAAAAAAAAAGTATATTTTTTTTTGAGTTTGCAAAGAAGTTGTTTAACAACTGAATATTCAAAAATCATGTGTCAAATTCAAAGTCATAAATTATACCACTGAAATTGCAACACTAAAAGAAGCTTTGCAGGAACAAGATTAACTTTGAAATTTTAATCTTTTATTCAACTACATTACATGAATACTTATATTTTATGTTCTTTATTTCTTATTTTAATAAATATTTTTAAAATAAGTAATAGGAAGCATAAAATATAAGTATTCCTGTAATATAGTAAAAGATAAGATTATATTTTATGTTGTTAATTTTTATGTGAATGAATATCTTTAACTGATGAGAGTAACATATGTTAAACAAAATCCTACATATCTGTATTTTTGAACTCTATCCCTAATTTTGCATGCATTGACGCGAAAATCGAATTGTTTTAAATATTTCCTTCTACGTGGCATCCTGAATCAGATTGGTATGGTTGGACACACCCCAACTATAAAGTTTTGCCTATCTCTGTTCTTAAAAATACTTTAAAAATTTTTTCGAGAATTCTATTAATTGTATTCGATCGATTTTAGTGTTTTGTCATTATTTGACTAAAACTTTTTTTCACTTTTAGTAATGGAAATCATTGGTCCTGAACGCAGAGCCTTCTATGGTATAGGAGTTAATTTTGGTTGGATTTCAGGTTACTTCATCCCGCCAGGAATTGCTTGGTTGTTGAGAGATTGGTTCTGGATGCAAATTGTACTAACTATGCCTTGCATCATTCTTCTTTTATTATGGTGGTAAGATACAAGTCATTTTCATATTTTTTAGCATTAATTTTCTATATTTGATATTTTTAAATGTCTGATTCAAAAGAGAGGGATAATAGTTTCTATAGAGATGAATTGTATTTTTCTTGGTATACAATAAAATAATCTTATCTGTAAGGGTTGCCCAAACGAAGAATGGACACGTCAGAATGATTGTAGCTAATAGCAGCGCCACCGAATATGAATATAAAGGGAAGTAGGAGGTGTACACCGCGTAAGATGAACAATAATAAAACCCGTTCGTGGTAGAGGAAATATAGCAAAAGTAAATTCTTGCTATTCTTGAATGGGTAAATACCGGAACAATGCGCGCTAGTATGGTTTCGGATTGCAGAAGAGGAGCTGGATGCGGGCATGTATCAGTGAATAAGATCAGTCTATGGTGAGCACTGCTTAGAGTTCGAACAATTGGCGAAAAGGTTTTCATGAAGGGGTCAACTTATACCAACCGTACAGCCGTTGTGAGCACACAAAATAATCATAGTTTGCACATTTTATTATAGGTTGCTGCCAGAATCACCTCGATGGTTGTTGTCTCATAGAAAAAAAGAAGCAGCGTTGAAAGTATTGTCAAGGGCTGCAAAGATGAATGGATTCCATTGTCCAAAGCTTGATGCCAAATTGGAAGAAATTATATCCAAGACAAATAAGGTACAAAGCTAATTAATATTTATTCCTATTGATTAAACATTATAAAAACTTATTTTTGCTATTTAATAATATGCTATTTTTATTACAAATATTTAGGAAAATTAATTTAAATGAGTCGTTGTATTTATTGTAAGGCGTAAAAAAAGCAATGAAGTTACTTATATTTATTACCATTGGGCAAAAAAATTCATCAATACAGATCTAGTCTGTATGCTTGTCATACACAGTGGTCGCGGGGGTGGAGGAAGAATCAGACGAGATCTTAGAATAACTAATTTTATTTAACCATTAACACAATTTAAGAAATGCCCTTTTATAACTCAACTTTGGCAGGAACAAGAAATCTTAACCCGAAATCAGTTAACTAAATTATCGAAACTACTTGTCTTGATTAAAGCTCCTTGAATGGTCCTTCTTGAAGCCTGATAGTATGGCCAGCTCCAAGTTTGGTTACTTAATCACTTCCTGACGAATTATCCGTCAAAAATTAATCTTAGGAGGTGAGACTACTAGTCACTGTCAACGAACTCTCTGAATTCAGCTTAACAATCAACGCTTAGCCATTATATCGCATACTCAACGACTGGCACTTGAATAGTAGCTACATTTGCATAAAATCGTCATCTCTACGAAAAGCAGTTTTTAAAATAAAATCACATTTAAAGGATATTTTCCCTTGGAGGATTAGTAGAAGAGTAACCCGTTACATGCTTAAAAACAATTTTGACCATCGTTAAATAATTAATATAGTAATTGCAGAATATTATAGCTCATAAAGTAAATTTAGAAAAATGGGGGAAGTGAAGACAGTCGCGACTACACTTGGTGTCTCATATTTTTCCCAAACGACTGACTGCGCGTTGTGAAAGCAACCCTTTCTGTTTTGTTCACTTTTGGGGTTACATACACTGCTGTTTGTAAAAAATGCAACGGCATGAAGAAATCATCAGAGTTAAATGAACTTTGCAGCAAATATCAATTATAGGATGTTACGTGAAATAGTAAGGTTTCAGAGACAGCGCGCATGCGTGTCGACTGCAGCACCCTCTGAATTGATGCTGAAAGCGTTTAAATAGTTAATAATTATTCGTTAGTGGCGAATGCTTAGTGAGACCTAAGTGAGACCCCGACGAAATAAGGAGAAATTCCAAATGCTTTCGGAGTTTAAACGGGGGAGGGTTGTCGGTCTTCGAGAAGGAGGATTTTACTGTCGCGCAATAAGAGCTCGTGCGCAACGGAACAGTTTCACAGTGATGCGAGTTTGGAAGCAGTGGACCGACGAGCACCGAAAAACTCGAAAAACTGGCAGTGGACGACGGAAGGTGATGTCAGCGTGCGACGATCGACACTTGCTCCGCATGACAGTGAAGGACCGTATAGCTTCCTCCAGGCAGTTGTCAGCACGTTGTTTTACTGCTACAGGTGTACTAATGTCAGCTTCGTCAATTCGTCGACGTCTGCTGCTCCGTGGATTGCGTGCAAGGGTGCCTTTATACAGGATCCCTCTCACGGAAAACCATCGACGGCTGCGTCTGAAATGGGCTAATGAGCACAGAGCCTCGCAAGATGATTGCCACCAAGTTGTCTTTTCAGATGAATCACGCTTCAATTTGTGGGACCATGACTGCCGCATTCATTCGTGTTAGATGCTATGCCGGTGAACGCTGTCTTTCAGAGGGAGTTATTGAACGATAAAGGGGCCTAACACTGGGAGTTTTGAGGTGCGATTTCGTATCATGGACGATCCAATTTGCTACGAATTGAGGGTAATCTTAATAGCAACAGGTACGTTCGTGAAGTGCTAAAGGCAGAAGTCGTTCCCTTCCTTCAAGGTATCCCTGGAGCTACCTTTCAGCGGGATAATGCACGTCCACATGTTGCAGACTGTTCGAGACTTCTGTTCAGCCCAACATTTGCAACTTATTCCTTGGCCTGCATATTCGCATATGTCGCCAATTGAACACGTGTGGATTTGTTGGTCGGCGTCTCACTCGTGATCCACGTCCTGTAGCTTCAAATCACGAACTTTTGCTGAGCATACAAGCAATATGAACTCTCTCTCACAAGTAGACATTCAAAATCTGTATGACTCCATTCCACGTCGTACAGCAGCACTTATTGCAGCGCGTAAGTGGCTACACCAAATACTGTTTTCGGACACTTAATATTTTTTTTGCTTTGAAAATTCGTCGTATATTTGTAGTAATACAAGTCGTTTGTGCATTAAATTTTATTTAATTTTTTGTGATGATTCCTTCATGGTGTTGCAGTTCTCTACAATAGCAGTATAAAAATGAGAAAGCAGGTTCGCTGCCCAAGAGTGGATTCCAAATGATGCAGTCAGATCTTACTTTATCTTTGCGGCATATAATGCGCTTTTATCCATTCAATCAGGAAAGAAATTAGCTCTTTTCGGAAGACATCTACAAGTATTTCTCATTCTTTTCCCAGAGCAGTTAGCGGCCTGTTTTAGATTTGCTACTGATCATGACTTTTGCAACTTCTGACTTGTTTCTTATGGATTGTCTGAGCGAGTGTTTTCAATACACTCACTTCCAAAAGTTAAGCACGGAAAGGAAAATGCTAATTTCCGACAGCTAGTCAGAATTGAAGAGTATGCAATTCGCTGCAGAGGTAGATGGAAGTATGCAAATATGTTAGGTAACCGCCAATCGTGCTTTCACGTCAAGAATATGCAAAAAGGGCAGTCTTATAAGAAGACAGCTTTATGAAGGGTTACAGAAGTTAATTTATAAGTGCTGATTATAGAAGGGTTTTAAAACTTTCATACAATTTGTTTTCAAAATGCGTGTTTCTATGACTTCCAGAAAACGAATGGAAGATTCTGAGCCCTGGTACTGTGGGCGCATAGAAGCAGGAGAGTCCATCACGATGTTGTTCTTTTCTTCGGCGTTCATCCTTCTGTAATTTCACGTTTATG
>BMAO01021250.1:0-34487 GCA_019973975.1 Trichonephila clavata
TAAATTCTTAAAAAAAAAGATTTTTTAGGCATTTTATTTTTTTAATCACTGATTTTAAATGATCAATGAACTTTTTAAAAATCATTTTCATTTAATTATCTATATTTATTTCATTTTAGAAGAAATCATAAAATACAAAACAAAATTAATTAATTATTTTTATACTAATATTGATTAAAAATATTCATTTAGCAATTAATTGTGACATGCCAATTTATTGATTTTGATATATTAATAACATGCAATTAATAATGAAGAATTTTTTATTTGAAGTAGCTTTTATTTTTTTTCTAAGAAAGTTATGCTTATTTAACTGAATAATTATAAAAAAAAAAATTCGAAATGAGCAAATTTTGCGTTTTTATTATGAAATTATATGTCAAAAAAAGATTTATACATTAGGCAATTATTTTAAAGTAAACTATAAGTTTTATGAAAGAGAACAAAAATTTTGATACTGATAAATATTTTAAATGAGTCTCAGAAATGTATTGAATACATTTGTCATCTTAATGTAACATCTATAATGATTTAATTTTGAAAATTATATAAAGAAAAAATGACGAAAATTGAAGCAAAAATAACTTTTTCACTCGTATTTTTTTTTTACTCGCCAAATTTACTGATTTCCCCCTGTTTAAGGCAGAACTTTTTAGTGTAACCCTTGAGTTAGATGCGGTCGACGGTTAAAACAGTTTCAAAGGTCTTTGGCGCAAAACTATTTTTCGACTCCAAGGTTTGGCTAACTGTAAAATCGCGTATTTTTTATTAATTATTTTATTTTTAGGGCTTGATTTTTTAAGTTAATGCTTTCAAACTTCCCAAACTAATTGCAAAAATAAAGTACTTTTAAATAAAAAAACAAAAAATACTGTTTAAATTATTTCTCGCAAAAAAGCTTTTTTACGAAAATCGCAAATTTTTTTTTTTAAAACTTAAAAGCAATTTTTCAATCTTCCTACAGATTACGGATAATATTCTTTTACCACGAAAATAAAGCTTCGTGCGATTATCTTCATAAATGACAAAGTTATTTAATGTTAAGTTAAAATTTTGAGTATTTTTTGAAAAATCTTTAAAAAAAGTTTTGGGAATTTTATTTTTTAAATGACTGGATCTAAAAGAGAAAGGCTTGAAGTTATTTAATGTAGAATATCGTTGTAATAACACGAAAACAAATTCATACCTTATATTTTAGAAATAATTTGCATAAAAACGCATCAGTTTTAACCCTTTCTAAAAAATTCTTAAAAAATAGAAAATATCATTATTTTGCAAAAACGATTATACCGTATTGTGGCGAAATAATGATCTTTCTGGTTCTGTAATTTTTTTTGTCTGATTTTTACAGTAAAAATTGGACAATTTTAAGATGGTGGAAACATCATCCGCACGGCCGAAACGGAATGGAAGTTCTGCCAAGTAAACAACCCGCAGGAGTAAAACAATTATGCGTTTTAAGGTTTTTAATTAATATCTTTTTAACTAACTGCAATATCGGAATGAACAATAGTTTACATCCTACTCTCAGACCTACTGAATATACGCACAAAATTTCATAAGAATCGGTCTAGCCATTTCGGAGGAGTTTGTTACAACACTGTGACAGGAGAATTTTATATATTAGATATATATATTAAGGAGAGTTCTTGTGTTCAAATTTTCAATAGTAAATAAAATATTTTTTTATTCAGCCACTGAAGTTCAAATACATTTTTTTAAACTTTTAGTGAATAACATTTGATGTTGATTCCCTTTTTTCAAATAGTAATTACTTAATTAAATTTAATTTTTTAATATTAAACCTATCCCGCGCGAATTATTTCTGACTTAGTTAAAAATAGCACCAATAGATGGCGCAGTAAGTTTTTCCAACGAATTTTTCTTTTAGCTACACAAACACAAATTTTTTTTAAAACTTGTAGTTTATGTCACTTGTTGTTAGGGATTGCAATACCGGTATACCGGGATACTGGTATTTTGTGCCATTTGTACAGTTTCGAAATACCGGTATTGGCAAGTTTAAATACTGGTTTTCGGTATTTACTAGAAATTTTAAAATTTTTCTTATATGTTCAGGATCGCCCACATAGCAAAATATTATAAGTCTTTGTGTTTATGCTATAGTGTTAATTATTGCACCATGATTAAAATATATTATAAATTAAACAATTTACGTCCATTTCAGAAGGTGAAAATATTAAACGTCTTTATTCCACTCACTCCGTTGTTCAAATTTTTTTTCCCTAGCTGGTTCTACAGTTCTAAAGCAACTCACTAAATCCATCATCTGATTTTTTCCATTGCTAGATACAATGGGATAAAAAAAAAACTATTAATCTGAACTTAAAAATATAGACATATAAAAATAATTTTCTTACAAAACGAACAATACACTACTCCTAACTAAGTTCTCCTTGAAAGAGGAATAACACATCCAAGCTCATCTGCCTTCCTTCATACATCAACACCTGTTACTAAAATGGCTCCCTAAGGGGCGAAATTAATTATACTGTGAATACAAAGTTACATCGTACAATCAAGAGAAGTTATAAAATATCTGGATCACATCCAAGGCCAAAAGTGTCCTATTACAGCTGAAAACGATACTGCACTTGCACAGGATTCGTTATCTGATATTCGTATCTGAGAAACTAAGGTTATACTTGTGAAGAAAAATGCGTAATATTTTGATATTTAACTGGTGAGTTTGTTAATCACATTGTATCATACAATAGGGTTCAGATTCATTATATATATATTCTCATAAATATAAAAACCCATAATAATCAATAAGAAAAACTTTTAAGAGCATTAAAAAATCAGTGGATAATACTTTGGTTTCATTTATTATATGATGAAAAGAATATGATGGCACAATGTAAAAAATGTTCTAGAGTTAAGAAGAAAGAGACTGACCAAATCAAATTTGATCAAGTTTATTGTAAATTTTTTACCCACAAACAAATCTACATTCACAAGAATTCGGTACAATTATCTAAGATGATGATGATACCAACACCAATAGAGAAAAGGAACTGTCTCTTGAATAAAATTAGAATTAGCGATAACTAAAAAAATTTCAACAAACCAAAATACAGTACAGAAATCAGCTATATCCAAAATCATCGGACGAGAAAACGGTTTATTTGAAGATGATTGATTTAGAGGTAAATACTTGGAAAAAGTATATCGCGCATTTTTAACAGTACCACCAACTAGCGTAGATGTCGAAAGAGCATTTTCGACAGCTGGTAATTTTTGCACAAAATTATGTTCGAGTCTTAATGACAGTACAATTGATGCATGTTTTTTAAAAACACATTTCAAACATATAACTTTTAAAACATTAAGAACATTTCAATAACTTGTAATAGATGGAGAAAAAAGAAATACTCAAAAATGAGCCCATGGACATACTCATTTAGAAATGAGTATGTTTGTATCAGATTTGAACGCATGCTTTATCGCTTATGAAACATTACATGTACTCAAAATTTCAAAAAGGGGTTAATTAACACTATCAAACAAACTAAAAAAGATATTTAGGATTACAGAAGATTTTTTTAATATACTGGCTACATATTTAAAAAATTGGGGTTCAACAACAAATTTTAGTTCTCCTAAAATCTTCCGAACAATTTTTTTGTATTCTTACCACGCTACCAGCGGCAAGAACACATGAGCTACTAGATTGTTTTGATGTTGTGTTTGACTTTAAATCAAAACAATCTTTTTACTTGACTTTTGCATTTAAGTTTTCTCTTACTTGTTAAACTAAAGTAAGTGCCTTGTTTTTAATATAAAGCTATAATAGGAATTTAGCGATATAAATATGATAAAAATCTGTCTTTTTCTTTGGCGGATAATTTAAAAAGACAGGGCTATAAATTTAAAGTATAAAACTATCTTCTGAGTACTTTATTGAACATAAAAAATTTCAACTAAAATAAACACTTTTTTTCTTTAAAATGGTGTATAAAAACTAGGAATTCAATACAATTTCACAAAACTAAAATTAATTTTGGATATATTGGGAATTTTTTAGTGATATTTCAAGTGAAAAAAATTGCAGTTACGGTAAACCTTGTGTTGAAAATTCTAATTAATATATTCGAATAATATTTATACTGTACAAAAATAACAATTCATTATCTGTGCCTAGAGCTATAAGATTTGTAATCCTTTGAAAATGTGTCAATTTTTTTGCAAAGAACTCAATTTTTAAAAAAAAAACATATTATTTTCTCACAAATTGTGTGTGTGTGCAATAAAATACACAGAGATTAGATTATAGTCTATAATACAGATAAAATAAAATAAGTTTTCGGAAAATTTCAATTCAATATCTTAAAAAGAAATCCAATAATGAACTTTACGTGAAGCCAAAAAAAAAAAAAAAAATACCAAAACATAGTTTCACAGACAATGCTTTTTAAAGATTTGAATACAGTATGAGAAATGTTCTACTAATTGTTACATTTTTAAACTCACCCTATTTATAGCTCAAACTCTTTTAGCTTCATATTTAACTAATTTTTTAACCCTTCTGCTGTTTTCTAGTGAGTTTTATAGACAATAAGAATTGTCGTGTTAAGTTAAAATTGCAGTTAGGAGCTTTTACACAAAATTCTAATGAATGTATTCAAATAATATTTATACAGTACATAAAAACATCTTTATATGTGTTAGGGAATAAAAGATTTATCATACTTTAAAAAATTTTTTTAAAATATGCCAAATTTACGCAAAAAACTCGATTTTTTAAAAATTCTAATTGATTTTTTTTTCTTAAAAAAGCACTTAAGTTCATAAACATACACACAGAGATATTAGGTTTTTGATTCATAACACAGATAGAACTAAATAAAACATTTCTGAAAATTTAAATTCAATATCTTAAAAATATTTTGTGTAGGGATCAGCATCCGGTTTTGTAAACTCCATTTCCAGTTTACTAATTATGCTATAACTTTGCTTCTAAATATCATAGAAACAAAAAATAGAGTGTTTTTAGAATCTGAAGTGTATGGGCTACAAAATAAAAACACAAAAGAAATTTTGAAAATTTTCACCAAACGGCGAATTTTGGGGTTCATAATAATTCATATTGTTTGATTTTTTTCGGGTACTTACATGTAGGCAAATAATAAATGAAGTATTCTTTTGCTACTTTGAATCATTTCATTAATTTTTTTTTTCATATTGAACTTTAAAATGGCCTGCATGTCCTGAAAAAGGCAAGTCTACAAAATAAAATTTTCTTTTCTAATATTAATCTTTATAAGAGACTAATTTCTTTGTAAATTTTAAAGAACTTTTTTTAGTAAATTTATGGAAAAGGTCTTTGTGCTCTCACAAACAGATTATTTAAAAGAGTTTAAATTTTATTTCAATACACTTATTTTACAATTCCTTTCACTCTCATTTTCGAATATTGAAAGAACCAAAATTTACTGGAAATAACAGAATGAGCAAAATTAGTTCGTAAAATTGAACATAAACTATTTCCAGAACGTTTTTTAATTTTCAGTTAGGGACATTACATGTAAAAATTAAATCAACTTAAATACTAATATTTAATCGATTTTTTTATTATTAATAATGGATCCACATTGTTTAAATCAGATTCATCTCATAACATAGTGCAGAAGGCTATACTCTTATGACCATTTAAAAAATTACTCATTAAATTGATATTCTTTTTTTTAAAAAAAAAAACAGAGACAAGCTGAGTCAAAGTAAGTTTTAATTCACAACATATTAATCTTCTGGTTTATAATACACCTTTATTGTGACCCTAGTGTTTTATTTATTTGAATGCAAATATATATTTTATGATTTTACTCGTTAAAGAAAGGTAGAGAAAAATTATGTACTTACCGTAAAATCTGGCATTACAATGCACATCATCGTATAACGCGCATCTATACTTTTAAAGTAGCAATTTTTGATTTTTATGTTTATTTGCAGTATAACGTGCACTCCCTTTTCCAGGAAGAAACCTGAGATGTATGTGCGCAATGCTCTTTAAAGTTTGGAAGTCATTCTCTTCTAAGCTTTAGTAAAAAGTAGTATACATCTAGAAGTGCAACCCTTTAAGTCATAAGGAACGCCATTTCTTTTAAATAAACAATATTTTGATCTATGCAGAATCTAATTTTTTTCCTATGCTCACGTTTTTTTAAAACTCCCATTTTTATACCTGGCATCTAATGGTGCACACGTAAAATTCAATCTTATTTTTTGTGTTAAAGTGTGCATCATACACCAGATTTTACGATACAATATTACCCACAAAAATGCCAATATTCAGATAACGCGCCCAGTTGGTGACCCCGATTTTGCATGTGTCGTATGCGCCAGATTGACAACCATGTGTTTTATTACATATAATTTCGCTAATATGGTTGCAATAATAATGTAAGTACCAAAAATTAATACGGCTTGGGTACAAAAACTCTTGTTTACAGGTATGTTGTACATAAGTGGAAAAACATAAGAAATATTGGTACTTATGTATTATCGCAACCAATTGGCGACATTATATGAAACGAAGCACCTGTTTGCCAATTCAGCACGTACAGCACACAGGAAATCGGAGGGTACTTGCGTATTATCGCAACAATCGCCAACTCTAAATAACAAGATGAGTTGGGCCAACCTCGATTTCCCTAAGTCTGGTACACGCTGAATTGACAACCAGGCGCTTCATTTCATATAATGTCGCCAATAGGTTGCAATAAGACGCAAGTACCAATCAGGGTTGCCAACATTGGTGAGTTATTATTATATTTGGCATTTGTTGTGATAATACGTAATTTGTTGTGAAATTTGTTGTCTGACATACATGAAGCACCATTAATTTAAATTATAGTTTAAAGTAACATGCTTTTATCGAACTAAAAAGTAAGAAATGAATCTTAATATAAGAATAAAATGATTAACGAGAAAATTAATGTCAATACGGTAAAAGCTTGGGTTCTTCTGTACTACATTTTTACACTAACTCTGCATTTTTGAATAGAACTAGTAAAAAATTATAACAATTGATATTGAGCATCCCACGCTTTTATACGCAGTTATTATTTTTCCAGTTTCAATTTCTTATTTTTTTTCAGTTTTTTTTCTTGACATTTCTAGACATCTTGTGTTCCATTTCTTTAAATCCTGGCATTCATATTTTTCAAAATGGTTTTCTATAAAAGAAAGTACTTACGTTTTTGCTTCTTGATGTAATTCCTTTTTTGCCAGGAATAAGCCATTCTTTTAAATTATTTTCATGTTGAGTTCTTAGTGGGAGACCATCATCGTTGATTGAAAACTATTGGATGCCAAAATTTTATTTGCAGCAATTTCAAAACCACATCTAAGAGATGTTTCTTGTGTATTGTACTGATAACAAATTAGTTCTCCTATATATATATATATTATATATATATATATAATATATATATATTTTTATATATATATTATATATATATATATTGTTCCAATGTGTGGTATTTTTTGAACTGTTGTTTTTATAAATGTGAAATTCAGAAAGACATGCCTTCACGTGTAATATTTAAAAATTGTATTTTTTAAACCTTTATCTTGTTTCTAAATTATGAATGCTTTATTTTTAATTTGCACTAATTTCCTTTCTGCTTGTTAGCATAAATCTTGATTTTTAATATTTCCACTCATAATTTTTTAAAATTTTGCACATAGTTCTGAATTTTTTAAAAATATTTTATAGATAAAAATTAATTTATGAATTTCATACGTTTTGCACTTTTTGCCAAAGACCATTGGTTTCCCATTGTAGCCTTTGTCGTTATGTTCTAAAGACGCATACGGGCATAGCATATCACTACATGTGTTATGCTAAATTTTGTAGATAGTCATTTAGAAAACTATATAATTATGAACAACATTTGTAAAAATTTTCTCTAATAAGAAAACTTTCAAAATTCCTCTCAGAACCAGCTATCTATAAATTCTTCGGTAAATAATTTAGATGACTCACCTAAACTAACTCACTAACTCATATCCTAACATGTAATTTATTTGAAACAACACTGTTTGAAAGGCATTTACACTCACAATTCGTAACTCGAAAACATGATTTGATAATAAAAAAAAATAATAATAATAAAAAAATAGCTATTTATTTATGTATTTCAACACACTAGAACTTCCTATATTTAAAATGATAATTCAATGTATATTACACTAAAACATAATCTGCTCTGTACAAATAAGGATGGAGTTGACTATAATATGGATCACATAGTGTTTATAAAAAAAATTCAATAAAAAATAACTTATAGAAGAAAACATGTTTCAAAAATCTCACTTATATTCTTGTTTATTTTTTTAATGTATATATGTATGTTTAAAATTTCCAGAATAAATATTTCAACAATATGACTTTGGCTTGTTTTATTTTTCTTGTTAACAGTGAATAATATTGAAAAAAAAAGGCGTTGAAAATAAAATGCTGCACACTAAGTAAAATGGCTAGATTATATGATTCTGTTGGTCCTTAGGATGTTATTTTTTCTTCTAAATGGGTGCTGAAAACTTCTCTAAAAACTATTTCCAGTTGGTTAAAAACTTGTGCATTCTGAATGTTTTGTTAATGTAAAAATCTACTGTTTTTAGTTGTTTTTACATTTTTCTAAGGACTGAAATTATTAAGTATTTTAATTTAAAAAAACATTAATTTAAAAACTATAATATTTGTTATCTTTGGTGAAAGGAGAGTGTAAAATCAGTTGATTTAACAAAAAACGAGCTTAATTTGTAATATAGAAATGTAATTTCTTTATTTCCATCTGGATGGATGTGTTTCTATTTAAACAAAACAATTGATAAAAAGAATACTTACACACACTGGGCCTAATGAGTGTTATTTTAGTCGAAAAATTTTTTCTTCAGGTTACATAATATGTAAAAAACTATTTCTTTCTTGCATTGTTTTGAAATGATGAAAAATCTGTTATTTATCATAATGTTTCCTAGATATTTCTGATACCTTATTATTGAAGCGCTGAATTTTTTAAATAAAAGTTAATTTTCTGCTTTTACAGGATTGTAAGGAAACAATATAATGCTTCTAGAAACATAAACATAACTTATAATGAACCAAATTGCTTCTGGAACCAGTTCAAATTGCGTACACATTTGTTTAACTATTACATCGAATTTATTTCTGATATTTTCAAAGATTTATATTTGCGGAAGAAGTTCGAAGACATACATTTTATGGTCAAATAATAGTTGCATCCCCCCCCCCAAAGTAACATTTTTATTGGTACTTGCGTATTATCGCCAACGTATTGGCGACATTATATAAAACGAAGTACATGGTTGCTTATTCAGGGCGTACGACACATGCGAAATCGTTACTCCAATTTGGCGAGTTATCTTTAATGTTGGCACTTTCGCGATAATACGTGTGAGTACCTTTTTGAAAACATAATAAATGTAAAAAGAATTTTGATTTCGAAGTTAATTGGTAAAAATTTCATCAAATGAAAGTAAAATAATGCGTAAGATGAAGAAAGTGAAAATTTACAACTTAGTTATCACGTTTTTAAATCTCGTAAGATTTGGGTTAATACATATTTTTCTGTTGAAAATTCATATTAGATTCAACAGTATCGAAAATGAATACTATACATACTCATTTTATTGTTTTAAACTCATATTTGATGCATCAACAACTTCAAAAATGAGTGCATTACATATTCATTTTCAAATTTAAATCAGTAACAAACTCAAAAATGAGTGCATTACATACTCATTTTGTTCTTTCATTCTAAAAAATTTGATCCCGTAACACATTCAAAAATGAGTAAGTGAAGCCTCCATTTTTAGTATGTACTTGTTACCCAAAGTGAGTATGTGCGATTTTCAAATTTGAGTACTGTGCATCGGAGCCATTTTGAGTATGTGAAATACTCAAAAGTCAGTAGTTTGCTCTCAGTTTTGAATATCGTTTCTCGCAGCTTAGAACCACGGACTGAATAGTTATATTTGCACTTTTTTTGTGATTTAAATAAATGAGATGTTCCATTATTTATTTACTTTTTGTGATTCTTTATATACTGTTATAATTTATAAGTTAAAAATTATTTTTTGTGATATTTACTCTCTCTAATAAAACTGGCAAGTAAGACTTAAAAAAAGAAAACACGTGTGTTTTCTTTCTTTTTTTAAAACGTTCTAATATCGGTATTAAAACCAGTATCCCGGTATTAAGTTCAAAGAAATACCGAATACCGGTATTGAACTTTTGGTCCGATATCGCAATCCCTACTTGTTGTTAATACAGGTTCTTTAAATATTAACTCATTAATTAAATTTAATTAACTGAAATAAAATTTTCTTTACTGACCAAAGTCGGAATGGACTTAATATTTTTGTATTACTTGTTATTTATATAGTTATATATAAGTACAGTGGAAAAAATCTACATTTTGTTTTTTTTAGATTTCAACTTAATATCAACCGTTGTAACAATAAATAAATAAAAAATGTGTGTGTACTTATGTACGCGCGTAAGAAGTTATACTTCTTTGGTATCAATTAATGAGATTTTGTGCAGTCCATTCCATTATTAGAAAAATATATCTGAAACAATATTTAAATTTAATCAACTTGTTATAGGTACTTTATAGATTATAAAAACTATTGTATTTGTTATAAAAAATAAAAATCTTTCTAAAAATCTTGAGCAGGGCAAGTTGGGTCAAGGACAAAAGCGAGCAGAGTTGAACGATACCAACCTTAAGTCAATCGGACCAGCCAAACCCGAGATAATCACGATTTAAATAAATTTAAACACCCCCGCACAGGGACAATAGGATCAGTAACATGGGGGGGGGGATTTCGGCAGACTGTATCTGGAGATGAGTTGAACCGAATGTGACACCTGAGACCTCATATTGAATGTCTCGGAGAGAAAAATCGTTCCCGAGAAAATTAAGACATCCGCCTGAAAAGCCCCCGAGTTATGGTCATTTTAAAATAATTAAAAAATTTAAAACAATTAAACAAAATAGAAGCAGGGCACCCACCAACTCGAAACTTGGCCTGGTAGTGGGGAAACACAAGAGGAATCTATTCGAACCGGTCCGGAGTTTGTAGTTGCAAATGGACCAGCGCTAGCTTTGGAAAGGAAAACGAAACTAACTCTCCCTGGGGGTGGAAGCAACTGGTACGTAAATGGTCACGCACATCCCAACGATACACAGAGTAGTAGGTGATCCCAAAATTTCATCCTATCTCTGTAATATCGTGACGTCATCAAAAGATTGAACCACATAGGAATAAAATGGAAATTCTAACTTTTGTGATAACGCCCCCCTAGGTTCACTATTTAAACACGAATCATAACAGATGAAAGAGCTCAACGAGGAGAACCTATGATCTGAGTTTCATTAACGAAGCTCAAAAATCCTCAAAGATATGCGGGATTTAAAAAATTTTAAAACTTTAAAATAATTTTAAAATGTTAAATATCGGTGAAGAATGGGGCTATTGTCCTGAAAAAAATTATTTCTAGGATGCTTATAGGGAGAACAATCGAATCCAGCCGGTGCGGTATACTAAGTAGCATAGTTATTACTGGGAAAGCCCTGTAGGGGGGGGCACCGGAAGGGGCCAATTCCACGTAAAGCTCGCGTTAATACGAAAATATGGCGGACCTCCAAAAATCAAGTCCCAAGCTCAATTCCTTAGGGAGGTGAAATTTTTTCCAGTCTCCATAGGATTAACATGGGAGCATGATATTTTAGTGCTTAAGCCCTCCTCATGCCTACACAATGGGAATGAAGTAGATGACTGGATGTGTCTCGACGAGTGGAACAGTTGGTTCAAATCTCAAGTCCGAGACTCAAACAGGATCCAAGATATTGCAAATTTTAATAAATTCAAAAAGTTTAAAACAATAAAAAACCGTTGAATAAATAGCCCTATGAGCGTGAAATTATAATCACTGGAAGAGCAGACAGAGAGGGATCGAATGAGCCAGGTCCGAATGTACTCTGAGGCTTGGGTACCGAGATATTGGCCAAAAAGCTGTAGAGGGGGGATGCCTCCTAACAGATATGATTTATAACAATAGTTATTACGATCCCCCAAATATCAGTCCCCTAGCACCAAAAAAGTGACATATTAGAAAATTTCCTACCCCATAGGAATAACATGGAGGACTGATATTTTAGTGTGCAAGCCCTCCTCTATCCCAACCACACAAGCACATAGATATCAAATACATGTGGGGGGTAAGCCAATTCAATCGACACCCATTTTGCCAAGATTCCTTAGTAACTTCCAAAATTATTAGACAACGGTGTGCGCGCGCATCGGTATCGTGACGGTGTGCACGCGCGTCGAAAAAATTTACTCTGATCATTTTTCCCTAACGTCCCAATAGAAGTATAACTTCAAAAATAGAAAAAAATTCCTCTGAAATACAAAAAAAAAGCAACCTTCCCCCTCCCTTTATTTTTAATTCTTCTTCTTTCTTTTAAATAAAATTGATAACAATAAAAATAAATCCCCAGTTGTTTATTCCTTTTTAGGCAACTATGAAACAGTATGATCTTAACAATGCTTTTAAAACATAATTTACAATGAATTTCACTCCCATCAAAATTCATACTCCTCTTCCAGTTGCCTCCTATTAGGTAGAAGACTTCGCGATTTTTTAATATTTGACTCATGAAGACATGAATTCACACATTCAAAATTTTTCCATGATTACATTGAATCTATACTAATAAAAGAAAGTTTACGTGTTTCCAATCTACCACACTAAAACTACACAACCCAGATATGTGAAACTTGGCACCACTGAGGCTGTAGGTTAGAGGTCTTCAACTTTTAACGCTCGAGGGCCACATCAATAAATAGAACATGATCCGCGGGCCACATCAACAAAACAAAAAAAATAATCCGTGGGCCACATCAATAAACAGAAAATGATCCGTGGGCCACATCAATAAATAGAAAATGATCCGTGGGCCACATCAATAAATAGAAAATGATCCGTGGGCCACATCACTAAACAGAAAATGATCCGTAAGCATTATCAATAAATTTACAATGATCAGCGGGTCGCATGACTGTCAAAAACATAATGTGGTCAGGAAATTTATGTAAGAAAGGAAGGTTATTGTTTTACAAGGGAACTGATTCTAAGGGAATTGAAGGTGTTATAGATTTGTATATATAAGGTAAATTGGGAGAAGTTGCCACATTTCAGGATTTTCGATTAGTACATTAAAAATTGAATTAACAAGACTTTGAAAAAATACACTTTATTTTTTAATATTTAATTGGTTAGTTAATTCTCTTCAAAGTATGAAAATAAGTAAGAAATTTAATGGTAACAATTACTGTAGAAAAATAAAATAATTAAATTATTTCATTATTAGTTTGCTAAAAATAATAACAGTACAGGTTCGAATGATAGCCTACACAACATTTCACTCACTGAAAATGATCATCATAGCAATCTTCGTGTGACCATTTGTTGCAGTCGATCCATTAAATCCAGTCACATTTGGGACCTTTTTTTAGCATTATTAGTGCGAGTTTTAAGGCATAAACATTTATCGTGACTGCTTGGTGCAATGGTTTCCTTGCAAGAGAGTGTTAGGTGGAGGTAGATAGCTATAACTATGACTACAAAAGGTGTGGTAGTTCTATATATGTATATTGAACAGTTTATGAGCAGACCTTGAGTTATGTATAACTTATCTACTCAAGCAAAAATAGCGCGGACTGTATACTTTAAAAATATGATTGTCTATTGAGCGGCGGTAGGTATGTCCGCTCCTTGGCTTGATTACATGCATACTGGGGAAAATGTAAACACAGAGGACTACTAACGCCCTCTGCACATGCGGGAAGTAACAGAGTGAAATTTCAATACAAACCATTGAAGTGAAATTTCAATACAAATATATAATGCAATTTACGATACTTAAGTACAAGATACACAATATTTACAAAGCATAAATACATGCATAGTTATTAAATATAAATACACAATATTTACAGTACCCTAATCCAGAAAAAACAGTATTTACATTACTTAAATGCAAAAAAAAAAAAAACATATTTACAGTACTTAAATGCAAAAAACACAATACCTTTGATGATACTTAAAAACGATTAAAGTTAATTTATACATGTACGATAATTACTGATAACAAAATTCATACACGCAATATAAATCTTTTTACATCATCTGATGGTTCTTTTTAATGTGTTTCCATTTGGCACAAGCAGGTTCACAACTAGGACCTTACCATCGGTGCCAGGAAATACTTCGGTTATTCGACCAGTACTCCATCCTCGTACTGGGAAGATTTTCATCTTTGATTAAAACTAAGGGTTCCCACAGAAACATTATTCTTGTTAAATTTCCACTTGTGACGTTTTTGTAAATTATTTAAATAATCGCGTTTCCAAAGCTTATAAATGTGTTAAGTATTTTTTTAAAATTTTTTTCCATCTTGACAACCAGTTCTCGTTTATATCAGTTATTTGTGGTTCAACTATGGAAGTTAAGGGTTTACCTACTAAGAAGTGTCCAGGGGTCAGTGTCTCGATATAATCGAAATTTGATGTCAAAGGAGTGAGTGGTGGGGAATTTGGCCCTGCTTCAATTTCACAAAGTATTGTGAAGAATTTCTTGGAGATTAAAATGTGCGTTCCCTACAACTCTTTCGAAGTGGAATTTAAATGACTTTACTGCTGCTTTCCATAGCCCTCCATGGTTTGGGGACCTTGGTGGGATAAAATTCCACTCTACGGATTCATTAGTCAAAAATACTGCTAATGTTTGATCAGGTAATTGAATCATTTTGAACAATTTTTTAATTTCGGCATTTTTGCCAACTAATGTCTTAAAGTTGCCGGGGGTGATTTTTGCGCACTTTCCTCTTCTACCAAAAAAAACGTTTTAAACTTGCTATGAATGCTTGGGATGTGAGATCTGTCACAAAATCTAAATGAATGCTTTTGTACATAAACGAAGATATATTACTACATAAATTTTATGTAGTGAACCTTTTCTTTAATTTTAAAACTTAATACAGAATGCGCCTGCAAAATCAATGCCCGTGATATCAAAGGCATAATTCGGAGTTACACGATCTCTCGGTAGGTTGGACATAATTGGATTCATTGTAATGGTCTTATTTTTGAAGCAAATCACCCATTCATGAATAATTCTACGATAGTTATTTCTGCCATTAAGTGACCAGAATTTTTGACGAACAAGTTACAAAAGTGAGTGGGGTACTGCATGCAAATATTTTTTTAATAATAGCTCAATATGTTACCAGTTAAAAAGTTTATACTAGATAAAAGTATAGAGAATTTAGCCTTTTCGTTTAAATTTGCATTTGCAAGTCTGCCTCCTACTCTAATGATGCTACTCTCATCAAGAAAACATTAAAGGGGGTGGGGTAATTTGTTTCTAATAGGAATAGGCTCACCTGCCAACAATTTACACATTTCTTCTTTGAATTAATTCCCTTTCACGCAATGAGCGGATCAGCCAGTTCTCAGCATGACTTACCTGTTATGAAGTAAGGAGTCCTTTAATCTTTGCAGTTCTGGTTCTACACAATTATGTATGAACCTGTAAAGAAAACTTACAACACGAATAATTTTATATAATTATTTGAAATATGAATTATGTTTTCAAAGAAATTGTTTTGAGTCAATGTCAAGGAAATGTCCTTTTTTGGATTTGACTTCATTTTCATTTCTATTAAAACAATCTTTCTGGGATCGGTTAATTTAGTCCCTTGGTCAGGAAGTCGGTTTGACGTAGAAACGAGGATCCATTCAACCCCTTGGAGTTGGTTGAAAGAGCGTCTACACCGATTCCTCTGATAAGGAGATCTGCCCTTGCCTGAACAGTGGAACCACACACACAGGTTAGGGTCGGTGAGGGCTTGAATTTCGCGAACCCTGTTCGCCACAAACGCTTTCCCTCTATGGCTTGGGCCTTTGATTCAATATAAAGTGATCTGAGAGTCCTTCCAGAAAAAGGCTTTGGTTGAACATTTTTGATCAATGATTTTCTTTACTTCCTTCGCTAAGCGTGCAGCAAATATAGCACCCATCAGTTTCAATCTGGGCAGGGATAAATTTTTCAGAGGTGCGATGCGGCTCTTGGATGTCACGAGATCAACGCTGATTCTGTCCTTGTACTTGGCACTCAAGAAGGCGGCTGCTTTATATGATTCTTGACTGGGATCGGAAAATGTAGGGATTTGGACATCACTTGAATCTCCACTGGAGTCGAGGATTATTCGTGGATTCTTTAGATCTGAAAAAAGCGGAAGTTCTGACCACCATTGTGATCATATTGTATAAATATCTGGTGGTAGCTCGTCATCTCAGGCTAACTTCCGTAGCCAAAGTTCTTGTAATAGGTTTGAGTCTAATTGTATAGGGTGACAAAAACCCAACTGGATCGTATATTTTACCAGCTGATTGAAGCACAATTCTTTTTGTGATAGGTTTTGACGTATCCAATTCCATAAGTCCTTTCACATCAATTGTGAAATAATCGTGAACGCATTCCATGGCATCCCTAAAACCTTTGATAAAGAGATTTGGGAATTAATTTTTAATACTTTTTATGTTCATCACTGAATTTTTCTAAATGGAAAGCATTAAAAACTATTCTTTCACAACTTCTGTATCAGTAAATGGTTTCATATGATAACCAATGATATAAAAAATTTCATAGGATGCCTTTGTTATCGCTGAGACATTGCCAGAGACAAATATTTTTTTGCTTTTGCTTTTGTAAAGATTATTCAAGGAAGCCTATTTACCATCGCTTGAAAGAGATCTTCGAGGAAAAGTGTCATTGAACGGCGATTGTTACCAGGGGCGCACACAGGAATTTTTTAAGGGGGGGGGGAGTGTCCAGGGTAGAAAGTCCACCATTCTCGTATCATGCTCTAATATGCCGCCCGACATATTCATTTTAATTTTGCCGATTTTCAGGAACCAAAAACAGTAAAATACTAAATATTGAATAAATAATTAGCATTAATTAATAATAAAATTAATCATTCGTAACAAATACTTTTAAATTTTATGTACTATACACATGGGATTGTATTCAATCGGGGAAAAAAAATCAAGGGCTAGAGGGGTCCGGACTCGGGGCACCCTCCATGGGAGCGGCAATGCGTGTTACTTATGTCCTATTAGAAGAAAATCCAACTTTAATAACTACAGTGTTCAAGAACAAATTCATATTTTACTTCGAGTGAGTGAATATTAATATCGCAGTGACTTAGCAATACGAGGAATTTTGGCGAAGGTCCGCGTAATTTTGAACCATGGTCAAGTGACGCGGACGACACCTGAGCTGGCACCCCCTCTCCTAACTACCATACCACACTAACGGGAGGACGTTTGAGCTCTCGACAGATTTAACGCGTGCATCTCTCCCCTACACGGTGGGTCTTTAGAGGTATTGGTATCGAACTCATGACACGGTAGCCATGATCCGATGCCTTAGACCACTTGGCTACCGCGGCCACATATTTTACTTCGAAAGAACCTACTTGTTATCTCGTAGACCTCTGCTAGATTTGGAAGCCGATTGGCCACGGAATAATAGTTATCGATGGTATAATTCATAGCTTAAAATTTTTTTCAGGTTTATTATTCATTAATTTTGCGTTCTACATTTTATGTATTGAATAAAAATTTTGTTTAAAAATTTTGCAAAACCTGTGTGTTAACGTACAAAATAAATGAACTGCTACTGCTACTGAAAGGCACACTTTCGTTATTTATAAAAAAATTAGAACCAGAGCTGTTTAGGTAACAGTCCTTAACAAAATATATAATGGTTGTCCCAGATTTGTTATAGATAATTTAATTTTTTTTGTTTGTGTTAATAAATCAAATATACGCTACAGAAATGACAACGCCACCTGAAATGCATACATCATTTTATAACAAAAATTTTATTGCATTTCAGAACGTAATGGGAACCTTAACACTTATTCAATTTGCTCCTTCTGAATTGTGAGTATTCAGCCAGGTGTGAGACAACATTCAAGGCATAAAAATATTTACGTTCACGCTCTGAACCCTATTCCGGGATAGCGTGCAATAGCCAAATAACGAGTGAAATAAAAACGAAAACTGCAACGAAAGAAAATGTACTTTCACAGCTTTTTTATTGCTTGGTTTAGCACAGTGGCGTAACGGAAAATAATTGCCCCCCCCCCGCAAGATCAGGTCTTGGGCCCCAAGCCGGATCTTATATATATGTGTATACATATTTCTATCTAAGATATATATCTAATATATAAAATTCTCCTGTCACAGTGTTTGTAACCAAACTCCTCCGAAACGACTTGACCGATTCTTATGAAATTTTGTGCGTATATTCAGTAGGTCTGAGAATAGGGCATAAACTATTTTTCATTCCGATATTGTAATTAGTTAAAAAGAAATTTATTAAAAACCTTAAAATGCTTAATTGTGTTAACCCTGCCCGTTATTTTCCCCGCCTAGCGTCGTGAATGAACAGAGGGTGAAATTTTTCGGTATTCTCGACGTTATTTAAACAGCCATCCGATTTTTGTTTTTTAAATCAGACAAAAAATAATTACAGAATCGGAAAGATCATTTCTTTCGCCACGATACAGTATAATTTTTTTTGCAAAATAATAATATTTTCTATTTTTTAAGATTTTTTAAAAAAATAGTTAAAATTGATGCGTTTTTAAGAAAATTATTTCTAAATTGTTGCGTATGAATTTATTTTCGTGTTATGAAAACGATATTCTACACTAAATAACTTCAAGCGTTTTTCTTTTAGAACCAGTCATTTAAAAAATAAAATGCCCAAAACTTTTTTTATAAGATTTTTCGAAAAATTGTCGAAAATTTTAACTTAACATTGAATAACTTCGTTATTTATTAAGATTATCATACGAAACTTTTGTTGCGTTTGTAGAATAATGTTATCAAATTTCTGTGCGAAGATTGAAAAAATTGCTTAAAAAAATTTGTGATTTTCATAAAATAACGTTATTGCAAGAAATAATCTAAACAGTATTTTTTGTACATTTTTTATTTAAAAGTCATTCGTTTTCGAAATTAATGTGTGAAGTTTGAAAGCATTAACTTAAAAATTAAGCCCTAAAAAGTAAAAACTTTAATAAAAAAATACGCGATTTTACAGTTTGCCAAGCTTTGGCGTCGAAAAATGGTTTCGCGCCAAATAGCTTTCAACTGTTTCACCTGAAACTTCACATCTAACTCAAGGGTTACACCAAAAAGTTCTGATTTAAACATGCGAAAATCAGCAAATTTGGCGAGTGAAAAAGTTATTTTTGCTTCAATTTTCATCATTTTCTCTTTATATAATTTTCAAAATTAAATCATTATTGATGTCAGATTAAGATGAAAGAATGTATTCAATACATTTCTGAGATTCATTTAAAATATTTATCTGTATCAAATCAGTGATTTAAAAAATAAAAAGCCAAAAACTTTTTTGTACAAATTTTAATAAAAGACTCAAAATACTTAAATCAATCGTTTAATGATTTCTTCTTTAAAAAAGATAATTGTATGAAACTTTATTCCCATGTGTCGAACATTTCAAAAAATCCTCACAATTTTACTTCAAAATTTAAAATAGTAGTGAAATTTTGTAATTTGAAAAATTTCTACTTTTCTGTCTTTTTTCAACATACAACTATTTTTAAAAAGGCTACATTTTCGTTTCCGAGGACTAAAAAACTGCAACGAAAGAATTGGAAAGTGGGTGAGTGATTTATAAATTCGCAGTGTTCACCTACTCGAGAGTTTTTGGCAAAGGACTTCGAAATTTTAAGCCACGGTCAAGTGATGAGGACGACACCTGAGCTTTCACCCATCTCTCCTAATTACCACACCAACTTAAGAACAAATTTCGAAAAAGGGAGTTTTTATGACATAGTTAAAGAAATCACTCACATCGCGCGCATACACACACACACACACAAGTGCTATCGTCCTAAGGGAAACAGGAAATTCCCATGGGGATGAGGTTATTCACTCGGTAAAAGCCCGTTGCAACCCCGGGGTAAGCGGAGAGGAAAGAAACAAAGAAGTCAATGTGATTTCGAAAAATAATATTGGAAGTGCTGATTTTGTCAAGAGAAGGGAAAATGTTAAACGAGAAGGCCATGATACGCACTCACGGGCCATGCACTCACATCGTACGTGTCACACCCACACAGGAGTGCTGGCGTCAGAAATAAAGGAGGAAATTAACATGGGGATTAAGTTATACCCTCGGTAAAAGCACGTGCAACGCCGGGCCGGGTCAGCTAGTATATATATATATTACAAAAATATACAAAAAATAGTTATATACCTACGATAACTATAGTCATGATAGAATAGATTTATCCACAGAAATACTAGAGCAAACTCCTGTCCTTAGGAACCAGGATTGCAGGTTTAAACAATGTTTTTCGGCCAGCCAACCTTCCCCTGAATTTGCCAATATTCTAGGCCACAGGGAAAGAAAGAAATTTTTAGAGAAGAGAGAGTTTAACTATTATTATAAAAAAAATCATAATCTATCAATGTAAAACGATAATATTATAGCCTGTAATAATTACTAAAATATTTTAAAATCAAATTTAAAACTATTATAGATAAAGACTTTCCACGTGAGTACTACAAAACACATTCCCTGGCTATGGACAATAAGAGTAACGCGTAAAATTATTAAATTTTGAAAAAATAACATTAAAACTATATATATACATATTTAAAAACTCTATATTTTGTTTTAAAATTTATAGAAAATAAAAGTGCACAGACATATACAATTAATTTTAAATAAAATATAATATTGTTAATTTACTTAGCTTGAAAGTACATATATATATATACAGGGTGTTTCATAAATGATGGGAGTAACTTTAAGGGGTGATAGTACACATCAAGACGAGTAATAGTAAATAG
The DNA here is from genome assembly GCA_019973975.1 of Trichonephila clavata. Lineage (NCBI taxonomy): Eukaryota > Metazoa > Arthropoda > Arachnida > Araneae > Nephilidae > Trichonephila > Trichonephila clavata. The sequence goes on from BMAO01021250.1 coordinate 21,025, forward strand.
GAAACCAAGTGTCCCAAACGTCTTCCGATGGAGAAAGGCGCTATCAAAGTTTAGGGTCCTAAATTTCAAATGATGATAAAAAACGGAAAAACGGATGGATTCATTTGCGGTTTTCACTAAAATCATTCTTTAAATTAGTATTTTCTTAAAAAAAAGTTTTAAAGACAAAGTTTAAAAAATGCCGTTAGAGGGTGTTGGCGAGCTTGGCTTAGCTGGGAGCGCCAATATGCCAAAGGGGTTACTGTAAAAGCCTCGCCAGGTCACTTATCGTCGTTCAGGAGAGAGGGTCGCTTTTTCGTCAATAGCAGGGTCAACGTCCCCCATAATAAACCTTGGATTGAAATCGCAGCTATTTGTCATTATTGAAATTTCGCTTTCGTACACCTCTCTCCCTCTTTCGCCACATTTTTTGGCCACGCCGAAGCCGGAAAAAGGCTAGCATTGGAGTCATTTTAAAACTAGTAGTTAGATATGTCTTCGATTAAAACTTTAAATCGTAAAAGGGGCAACATATTTGCCCAATTAACAAAACTATCGTCGAAACCGTTAGATAATCTATCGGAATTTGAATTGCGCACAACGTTGGACTTGTTGTATGACATAAAAGAAAAGTTTGAAGACATCAAACAAGCCTATTTCGAGATTGACAATGATAAGGAGTTTAAAGATGTTGAGCCCATACTAAACAAAATAGATGAAGACATTCAAGATTTCCAGGTTAGTGGAAAATTACTACTTTATAAATTTAAACATAATAATAGTTCAGAGCATGCTAATAATGTTCGGCTTCCTGAAATTCCACTACCACAGTTCGATGGACAATTTAGCAATTGGAGTTCATTTAAAAATCAGTTTCATAATTTAATTCAAAATAATCCCAAGCTATCGGACTCTCAAAAATTGTTTTATTTGAATGCTTCGCTTAAAGGTGCTGCAAAGCAAGTGCAGTCACCGAATGATACATATGATTCTTTGCTTAAAGCTCTAACCCTTCGCTACGAAAATACTAAACTTATAGTCTATAGTCACATACAAAACATAATAAATTATAAACCATTATTGAAAGAAAACCCTGCCGAACTTCGTCTATTAATAGATACCTTGCAAAGGAATATTCGTTCTTTAGAGGCATTAAAATTTGAACGTAATAACTTAAATGATATTTTGTTGATACATCTAATTTGTGCAAAATTAGACAAAGAAACTCATAGACAATTTCAATTAACTGTTGACTCGCATGATGTGCCTACTTTGGACACATTTTTAAACTTTTTGGAAAAAAGGTATCAAATTTTAGAAAACTTGAATCACGTGTGTTTTGACTCCAAACCCAAATTAAACGTTACAAATAATAATGGAAGAAATAATTTTCCATCCTACAAATCAAAAAACTTTTTAACAAAATCTGCCTCTCAATATTGCGTTATTTGTGAAGAAAATCATTCTTTGTATAAATGCCAAGTGTTCTTAAAAATGGAAGTATCTGAACGTTTTGATTTGTGTAAATTTAAAAACCTGTGCCTGAATTGTTTGAATCCAGCACGTAAGCTGATTAATTGTACATCAAAATCAGAATGCTCATTTTGTAATTGCAAACATCATTCCTTATTGCATCGAAATAACATACAACCCACAACGGAAAAGAGAAATCATTCGTCCTTGGTAAATCATTCTGCATTCGTAGATATTGCAAGTTTCTGGAAGAAGAACATGAAATTGTGATATGGGGAAGAAGAAGAACGTATATGCAAATTGCTAAGATAAAAGCCACTGACCCGAGTGTGCAAGTGTAAATCACGGTACAAAGGTAACGAAAGATGTTGCCCTTCACTAATCAAGAAAAGGCTGATATGCACTTAACTACGGAACTGCAAATGGGAATAGTGCTAAGGCGCGACAATTGTACGGAAAAAAGTTTCCCAACAGGCGGTTGCCCAATGATAAAACATTTGTGCGCTTGCACAGACAGTTGTGTGAGACAGGATCCTTTTTTGGTGCATGTTCAAAGGCAGGCCGTGCAAAGTCTAACAGAACGGTAGCTGTGGAAGAAAAAATTCTGGATATGGTGGCTGATCATCCAAATACAAGCACGCGAGCAGTGGCTAGTCAAATTGAAGTATCACCCTCCACGACATGGCGAGTACTAAAGGATGAAAGTATGCATCCTTTTCATGTCCAACGAGTCCAGGAACTGACTCAAAGGGATTTTCCTCGTCGAATGGATTTTGCTCGCTGGTATCTGCAGAAGAACACCCTAAATCCCGATTTTGGTGCAACTGTGCTTTTTACAGATGAATGTACATTTACACGTGACGGTACATTTAACACCCACAATTCCCACCAATGGGCAGATGTAAATCCACATGCGTCTTCTACACATGCATATCAGTGACGATTTTCCATAAATGTTTGGGCAGGAATAATTGGTGACCATCTACTTGGACCTTATCTTCTGCCAGAACGCCTGGATGAAAAAAAATATCTTACCTTTCTGCAACAGGTGCTGCCGGAAATGATGACAGATGTTCCCCCTCGTATCCGGCGAGTAATGTGGTTCCAGTAGGATGGAGCACCAGCTCATTTTGCGCCAGAGGTGCGAAATTATCTAAACGCAACCTTTCCAAATCAATGGATTGGGCGAGGTGGTCCTGTCCCTTGGCAGCGCGATCGCCCGATCTTTCATGCCTGGATTTCTTTTTGTGGGGACACCTGAAGAGTCTTATGTATGAGACTCCTATCGAATCTCCAGAAGAAATCGTCGCCAGACTTTCGGCAGCTGCAGGAGAGGTGCGCGATACACCTGGCGTGTTTCAGAGAGTTCGTGAATCCCTTCTTCGCCGTTGTACCGCATGCATCGCCTCTAATGGTCAGTGCTTCGAACAGCTATTGTAATCATTTCTAATTAAACTTTTTTTATAACGTAAATGTTCTTTTTTTTTTTTTTTTTTTTTTTTTTTTTTTTTTTTTTTTTTGTCTCTTAAAACGAAATCTGCTTCAGCGCCCTATATCACCTTCGGGTTAAAATTACGAGTACGATTTCTTTGATGAATGTTGCTTGTTTTGGTGTTGTACTAACGCCTCTTAAAGTTTGATTTATCGTTTTTTATTTTGATCATTACATACGAGCATTTCAATCTCCCCCCCCCCCTGAACGCGGTTACATTTGCGCCACTTAACCGCTCCCGATGGTTTCAATTTTGCGCTCAAAATTCAAGTTAAAATCTAAGCTTTTGTAAACATTTAACAAAATTATAAAAATACTGGTAAAAGGTAGTTGTTCGGTACTCCAAAGTCTAGAGTGTCCTCTAACGGCATTTTTTTAACTGTGTCTTTAAAACTTCTTTTTTAAGAAAATACTAATTTAAAGAATGATTTTAGTGAAAACCGTATATAAATCGATCCATTTTTCCGTTTTTTATCATCATTTGAAATTTAGGACACTAAACTTTGATGGCGCCTTTCTCCTTCGGAAGACGTTTGGGTCACTTGGTTTCCTATTTACTATTACTCGTCTTGATGTGTACTATCACCCCTTAAACTTACTCCCATCATTTATGAAACACCCTGTATATATATGTATATATACATAAGAGTTGGCATACCGGTTCTTCGCAAGGGTGAATCGAAAAATTAAACAATACAGATTGAAGTATAAAGAAGTTTATAATGAGTTAATTTTACGAGAATTGCAAATTAAACAAAATAAAACAAAGGTTTTGTGCATATCTCAGTTGGAAAAAAATCATATGTGTTAAATTTTAAGTCTGTAGGTCGAATAGCTGATGAAAAGGATTTTTTTTATTTATAACGCCCCCGCAACTCCTTTGTGGATCGATTTTTGAAAATACCTTCCTAAGCTAATCTCTGCTCGAGAAAGTAAAATATTGTTACAAATTTTGTGTAATGAATGCTTAAAGTAGTATAGATAATTAATATCTGGACGCGTTATACGTTAATATTACTTTCTGTTGTATTTATTTTACGTTAAAATTGTAATATTCGCAAGTAATGCCGTCCCTTACATTATAATGGCGATTTAATGGAGAAACTTAGCGAAATGTTGATGATAGAGCTGGGTTGGCATCATTTTTGGCGACCATGTTGGCAACTGGGCGATTGATTGAATGCTTTAAAAGTTGATATGTTACAGCGCCACCTGGTGGGGAGCTGCAACAAAGAGGATAGCACAAAAACCTTCTCCACAAAAATACATATATATATACAATTTTCAGAGTGATCCGTTGAGCTGTGATGGAGTGTGAAACGAGGTCATATATACAATTATCCATTTATATATATATAGATAGATAGATAGATATTCTTTCTTTGATGCTCGCTTATTTTTAATTCTTATAGTGCAGCGGTTCTTAAATTTTCAATCGTCGTGGCCTCCTTTATGTATCAGCCTAAAATTGCATATTTTGAACATCTTTCCCAGACTCCCAGCACATGGCTGAGTGATTTAAATACAATCGCTATCATATTGGCGGGCTATGAGAATTCAGTTCTTAATCTTCGCACATGTTTTTCAACTATTTTTTGTAAATATTACGTTGTAGTAATGGTTATGTAGTCTCAAACAATGAAGAAAACTGAATTGATATACTAATCGAAAAACATGTTCCAGAAAATTTTTTAATGGTGGGAGGGGGAATTAAAAAAATTTAGTCTAGGATGGTACATTTTTCACAGTTCGTCCACGAGACCGTTCAGAGTCTGTAAAAGAGAAAATTCTTAACATTAAATGAGAAATCTTCGCGGGCCTCCTAGAAAGAGGTTGCGGACCCTCGAGGGTCCACAGACCCCAAGGTACCGTTTTTTTTAAGCACCTTGTAAAAATAAATGACCGCTTAAGGGGTTAAGCTCGGATTGTTCTAATCCATTTGACCGTAACTCAGAATCATTGAATATATTTCAATTAGCTCTCCTATAAATTTATATAGATATTAAATCATATCAATCAAATTTATAACTTGAACGTAGGATATTTTTAACAAAAAACAGCTGGAAAAAAAACTGATATTTTAAAAGAAATGCTTGTATTTTCATGAACGTAAGTACTACTATTACGAAATAGAAAATATCGAATTAAATATTTTGTGAAAGGGAAAAATCCTTTCCAACCCTATTACACTTCGTGACGTTGAAAATGCAACACCAAGAAGTGATAAGAAGGAAAGAAACTTGGCTAACAGAGAGAAACAACAAAGAACAATAAGTGATAACACAGAGTAAGACCAACATCGGCTTAGTAAGTTGCAGTACCACCACGCAGGGCCGGCTCCAGCAATTTTGCCACCCCGGACAAAAAGGGAAAATACCGCCCCTCTCTCCAAAGCAAAAAATGACAATTTTTTTTATTTTTAAATTTAATGCTAATATTTGTATGTTACACATTTAAAATTGAGTTTTTTTAAATAATGTTATTTTTTGTAAAAAAAAAAAAAATAAATAAAAAAAAAATGGTAATTTTTTTTGTTGTTATGAATAGAAAAAGGGAAATGTTATATGATTTTGGAATTTTAATTAAAATTTTCACAGCTTTCCCCGGGCTCAGCTCGGGTAGGCGATAACGAACCCTTTTTGTGACTGTGATTAATAGCATGGCTATGTGAGATAGCGTTAGTGAAGAAATCACTCTAAAATTGTGAAATGTATGGTCACGGTACTTTGTGATGCATTAGAGCCGGGGTGGGCATTACGTCAATCACCGATCGACCGGTGTACCGCCACAACATTTTGTGGTGACAGTTTGAAGATTTTAGCAGTTAGTAATTATAGACAGAAATATTCAAGATTGGCTGAAGTATGCAGACTAATTCTTTTACTGACTATAACAATAAAAACTAACATTAGATAAAAATACTTTATTTTTTTAATGTGTTTTTAATTGTTTAATAATAGATACATCATTTGACATTATTATTATATTTGAGTTATTATTATGTTGCGTTTTGTTTCAAAAATGGTTTTAAAAGTGCTAGTTTTTAAAATTTTTTAGCTCTGTAGGTAAGTACGTATTCCATACTTATAATTAAAATATTGTAGATCTTTTCCAACCTCACCACACCTACGACACAAGGAACAAACAAGAATTTTTCAAGGGAGGGGGTGAGGGTTGAAAGTGTCATATCATATCCCAATATGCTGCCAAACATATTTCTTTTTCGATTTTGTAGATTATCGGGAACAAAAAATAAAGTAAAAAAATAAATTACTGAACAAATAATCAGCATTAATTAATAAAAAATTATTAATAACAAATACTTAAGTTTTACGTATTATATATATACATGGGATTATAATTCAATCTAAAAAAATTCAATGGCTATGAGTGAGGGTCCGGACCCGTGGACCCTTCACTCCCTCCTTATGTGCGCCTCTGACACTGGGTTGACCGCAACACATTGAGAAAATAAGAAGTAGACTTTATCTTGGAAAAGTTTGCCCACCCCTGCATTAGAGGATTTTTCACATTTTCAAAAATAGGCTAAGCATAACCTCTAACCAAGTGATATATGGTATTTTTTTTTACTATTATTCTAAGAACTCTGGTGTGACCCTCCGATTCACTCTGTATCATGTTCACATTTAGCTTCGGGGCAGCATGTATAGAGGCTAAATTATCTTTCAATCAAAAATGTGCTGGGATTTACTAGTGCATATCTGGACAAATATTTCTTCCTTGCATTTTTTATTAAAAATATGTTATCTCTCTCCAAATTCTTTTAGAATGTTTTGCGCAAATGTATAAACAAATGTTTTATTGCAAACTGAAGAATTTTGCATATATTGGTGCGTTATATCTAAATATATTCCATTTTTAGATTGTGGATTGAAATTTGAAATGCACATTTTAATATTACGTATACTTTCGAAGAGAAGTTTCAATTTCCAACTCCGTAAATAGAAAATCTTTTTCCTCTTTTTGTTTCTAAACCATATCGAACCATCACGACTTTCCTACATTCCAAATTCCCAATGCAAATAGTTAAAAATTCTCGTACTTTCAATACACGTATCCATTTCATATCCGTTTATTTTTGTTTTCAGTTTTTTTATTTCGAATTTGAAAATTTCCTTAATATAACATTAAAAAATAATTATTTCTTTAACTAAAAAAATCCTAAATAGCATCAAACTTAAATTCTAAAAGAACATGTTATCGAAGAGTTCTTGCACATATTTTCACCAATATAAGGTGTCTTGGTTCCTACAGTAAACCATTTATGTGTTCCTTTTTTTCTGTAAATTCTGTCATTCACACTCCTCATGATGACAGGGCCGCTTTTCCGCTTAAGAACGCTAGATATGTGCCAAGGGCGCAAAAGATGTTGAGACGCAAAAAATCAGAGAGCGAAAAAAAAAGAGAAAAAAAAATAAAAATTACGGCGAATGTACCACAGCCTAGCGAGTAGTGCCTTTAAGACAGGGGTGGCCAACCAGAGGCACGGCAGACTTGAAACAAAGGCACGTGAAAACTTATTGAAAAATGTAAAAAAATAACATCAAATAACAATTTTTTAACAACTTTATTTAAATTCAGTATAAATTTATTTTAAATACACTTAATTAATTGAATAATAATAGAAAATTATCATGTAGAGCAGGGGTTGGCAACCTTTCAGCTGTGAGTAGGTAAGAAAAGCCGGTTCTGCGGTAAAGGCGCAGGCGCAGGCGAGCACAGGCGCTAGTAGTAAGAAAGCCGGTTCTGCGGTAAAGGCACAGGCGCAGGCGCAGGCACAGGCGCAGAGTTGAGTTGTTTTCCTCCTGTGGAGGCACAGGCGCAGGCGCGGAGTTGTTTCCCTTCTGTGGATGCTGCGTGGAGTTGAGTTGTTTCCCTCCTGCTATGGTTTTGGTTTTCGAGTTGATGGGGGAGTTGAGTTGTTTTCACCTGCTGTTGAGTTGTTTCCCTCCTGCTGCTAAGTTGAGTTGTTTTTTTAAATGTGTAAAAAAAGTTTATTGAAATGTTTAAAGTGCTCATGGCGCCACCTATTGGTTAAACTATACACTAATTATTAGATTTTAAAATGATTGAAAAAATAACGCTCAAATAAAAAAAAAAAATAATAAATCCAGATTCAAACTCACAGCCCCAGAACAAAATGTCTCCATAGGACAATAGTTTTTCAGTTACGCTAACCATTGTCCTATGAAGGCATGCAGACCTGAAGAAAACTTAGGTTTATAATCTCATGAATTTAATTTTGCAGGCGAAGCAGATGGCGACATTTTCTTAATTAAAATGAAATAAAAAAAAATATTTCACTTATATTATTTTAATAATTTGTAAATTTTAATGCGGTATAATGATTACACATACACAGTAAAAATGTGACGTAGAATACTCGTAATCAGCGTGTGAACGGTTTACGATTGAACTTGTCTTAGCTTGTCTGATCTTGATTCTACAAGACGGTGACTGAATTCTACGTCAGAAATTATCTCAATGCTTAGAGCGGATGGATACATTGTTGGCTTTAAAAAAGTTTATTTTTATAAATCTGAAGCAAAAAGAATAATTTTTTTTTTATAAATATGGTTATATTGTTAATTTTATTCATACTGCTTTCTAGTTTAATTTATGTTGAAATAGTTTCATTTTAAAAAATAAATATCAGTATACATCTTTCAAACAAATTATCTTAGTATGTTAAGCATAAGTGATATTTTAAATATATTTTGTATAAAAGAAAGGAAAAATTTATGTTTATGTGCTTAAAGCAAACTCTTTGCCTTTTCCAAAGAGTATAAATTGTATAACTATTCATTGCAATAACCATTTAGTTAAAATATTTTTTAATTGAATAGAAATAAAAAAAAATATTTATTATACATTGTTTTAATAACAAATTGTAAATTTTAATTCGGTATAATGATTACACATACACAGCAAAGATACAAAGTAAATTGTTTATTCAGAAATCAACATCTTGTATTGCGTTTTACACACATTACAATTGTATATATATATATATATATATATACATTACAGGAGAACAACAAATTATAAAATTGATTTCAGTATAAGGATTACACAAAAAGATACAAAGTAAGTTGTTTATTTACAAAAGCAGCATTCCATTTCACATTACAATCTTTTATTTACATTACAAAAATCACATTATTGTGTCATCATTGGATTTTATGTCTTACTGCTCATCGAATAGGTCTAAATTCATCAATGACCAATGTCCATGGGCAAGCGTAGTAATGCCATCATCATTAATAAACCTTTTGTCATCTTTATAGGACAGAGCAAGTTTGTTTTGCTTTATGGAGTGTATTGAATGAAATTTGGATCTAATTAAGTTCATGTCAACATATTTTAATTTTTGATTAAAAAGACAGGCTTTGTAGTCCTCAAATGTTATTTTATTTTTTATAGTTTGTTTTTTAATTCCTTTTAACCGCTTTTCAATCTTATGGTTTGTTTTGTAGGCATACATTTTCGATTTTAATCCTACATATTCTGTCATAATATTTCCCTTGTTTTCATCCTTCATTTTCCCGATGACTTTTTTGTTCACTAGAGGTAAATTGTAAATGTTGTTTTTATCATAATCTGAAGTATCATATAAGTTAATATCATTTTTCATGTCACTGTAAAAATCATCAGTTTTTATTTCATAGATAAAGGAATCGGTGTCTGTATACATGAGCCTTACTTTCGAGTCGTAACGGTGCTTCATGTACTCATAGTGAAAAGAATACATTAGAACTTTTGATAAGTCTAAAATTACCATTCCTACCTGTATTGGTTTCAAAAATTTGATTTGGGTTTTTTTTAGATGGACGGCCATTAAGTTTTCAGAAAATATTGTGCGTCGATTAAAATTTGATTTCGCTATTAACTTTCGAGCCTGCTCTTCTGTTGAGCATAAACGTATATCTACTCTTCTTCTTACATTTTCCATCGTTTTCCCGAATATGCTGTTATTCATTAGTTTGTAATAATCCCTTCTGAAAGTCATTTACAGCTTTAGTTCTTAATTTAGTATTATAATCTATGTAATTTTTAAGCCAAGGAGATTGAAAAAATTTTAAAACTCGATGAGTTTTTTTCAAGACTAACCCTAATTTTAAATATAGCTTTAAATTAGAATAATGGAGAACATATTTTGTTTTGGATTCCAAAGTAGTTAAAAGTCTAGGTTCTTTACAATTAGGTGGGGGCTTATTTTCAGGGCAAGGGGAAAGTCTGAATGTTTGTCATGCAAATCGGAGGGATATTCAAGATCTACTTCCAAGATGTAACCTACATCGGATTCATCTGATAAATTTAAAATATCCTGTTCGGTTAAATTTTTATCACTCCAAACAAAATCTTTTAAGGGTAGATATTTACTCATTGCATAACCGTACAAATTATTTGCGTCAAGGTACATTAAATATTTTATCTCATCATCTGGGTTAAAATTAGACATATATTTGTTGTTAGCTATAGCATAACGATTGCAGCACTGACTTATACCTCCTCTTACACCCTTTTCTATAAAAAGAAGCATGTCGTAATCAGTGAACAGTTCGATAGCTACTTTAGGTTGTAATAACATAGCATCCCATGATAAAGCTGGGGTGGTAAAATACCAACAGGGGTCAAGTTTATGTTTCCATGCATATTTTCCGAAAGTTTTCAAAGAGATCTGCTAACAATAGGACATCTGTTTTTACATATAGATCACAGTATTCACCAAGATTATTTAAATGAAATTCATTAAATACTTTACATGCATGATTATAATCCTCTACACTTATAGGCTCCTCATTTAGTTTATTGTAAAATTTGCTAATAGGTGGTAAACAAGAATCTTTACACTTTTCAAAACTATCAAAATAATCATACGGAAAAACTCCTTTTCTTAAAAGTAAATCTATTTTTTCTGAATCAAAATAATGTTTCATATATTTAAATTAATCTTTTTTTAGTGTTTTTATCAAATTTTCCAAACTAGAAGACATGAATTTGAAAGAATCTAAAAACCTTAACTGAAAATCATTTGAAACATTTTTACTGAAGGAAATATATTTTTCTTCGGTGTTCGGAATTAAATTAATTTGTTTTTTATCGTATCCTAACTCCTTAATAAAAATATGGGCGTCATACCCAGAAAGATTATGGAAGAAAACAGGCAAAAATTTAGGGGTTTTCATTGCTAAATTACAACTATTACAACAAGGGCCATTAAATTTTTGAGTCACATGGTTATGATCCCTAACCTTGATATTGTTTTCGCGAAAGGTTTGATCACAAACATAACAATTTTTAGCATTATCATACAATTGCTTTTCTGATTCAGTAAGAGGTAATAATGGTTTTAGTTTTTTATAAATATTATCCATTTCTATTGCATCTTTTTCTAACTTTTCAATAAAAATTTTTGGGGCATCAATACCTCTATATACTACTGGATCTTTATAATACCCCCCTTGATAACTGATAAAATAACAAAAACCTATCGGGACATGTTTTTCATAAATATTAGTAAATGAAAAGTTTGGATTAGGACCACAAGTATCAGTTTTCCTAGTTACACACTCGAAATCCGCATATACAACAAAGGGTATTTTTAAACAATGTTGAAAATTTTTAAATTTTAAAAACTTACTAGTTTCTGACGGCATTACTACTCTTGCAGGACTTTTATGTATACACATCTCATTGTGCTGAAGAAGTTTGTATTCTGTTTGCAAAGCACTTAAACATCTTTTACATATAAATGTTTTATGATGATGTTTTGAGAGTTGTTTGGAAACAAGTCGAGATAAGCTTTTAATGAAACAATAATGTCCAAACTCTCCATTTTTTACGTAAAGCAAATCTATATGTTTATCACACACTATATCACTGATGAGGAGAGGAAATATTTTTAAATCTTCTTCAAAAGAATAAATATTTATTCCTATATCGTTCATTTTTGAAAATTTTTTCACCTCGTTAAGCGGTGTTGGAAAGGATATTCCATCAAAGTTCAACTTATTTATGTGGGGGACATAACTTGACGTTTTGTTGAGGTTGCTGGTGTTGGGGTAAAGAGCTGCGAGAATAGACCACATGAAGCACTGAGAGTCCTCATTATTGATGACATTGATGATTGCCTTAGTTTCAGCGATCTGCTTCGGCACCTCGATGAAGGATGATGAACCTCTGAATGGAGAATAACGGTTTGTGCGGACTTCGAGTCTTAAGATTTCGTCCAGTGTCCAGCCCGAGTCTTTACCCTCGAAATCCTCACTTTCTTTCACTATTTTCTCAGACATGTTGTCATAAAGGCTGGCGAGATTAGTTCCTTGTAATACTTCATTATTCGGCGTTTTAAATTCAACGTTTTTTATCATTTTTCCGGCATCTGTCGCTTTCGAGTAAATGCAATGAACCCATTTACTCACTTTCAAGGATTTGTAAGTTTTGAGTTCATTGTGAAAAATTAAGAGTGTCTCTTCTTTTCTCAAGAGTAGAAACTCTTTTATCCCCAGTGAACTATCGTTATTATGGAGATCAAATGTTTTATAAGCTTTTTGAAAAGCACTCTCTCTTTCTTTGGTGGTAAGGAGATATTTTCAGGAACAGCAGCAGAATGTTCTGGGACAGCTGTAGAATTTTCAGGAACGGCCGTAAAGGTTTCAGGAACTGCATCAGAATGTTCTGGGGAAGTCGTAGAGTTTTCAGGAACAGCCGTAGAGTTTTCAGCAGATGTGGACAACTGTGTTTTCTTTTCCTATTTGAAACAGACAAATCCACTCTCTTTCTTTTCCCGCTTCATTCTCCAACTTTCTTTCGCAGCTTTTATTTTTCAAATGATTCAATAAGTTGTCTTTACGGGTAAAGGATGTATCACAAAACTCACATACAATTTTCTCTGTTGAATGCACAGAGTCAATGTGTCGTTTTAAATCACTTTGCCGAACGAAGTTTTTTCCACAAATATTGCAAGTAGACATAATGAAGCCGTAGAAATTTTAGAACGTTGCTACTCACTACTAAATCTTCAAACAAATTTTGTGTTCTGCTACACTGTGACGATCAGGCACTGTACATATATTCGACGGAGCGAATGGGCTTTTGAAACATGTTATCAACGCGGTCTCCTTTTAAACTCCTGGGGGGTGGATAGTACACGCCCTCATCACTTCTCATTGGTTGGCGCAGTGGAAATCTGCACACGTCACGCTCCGACCCCTTACCACCCACCGTTTTCCGAGGCGTCAGTCTACAAAGTCAGACAGGGTATGTGAATAGATCAGCAGGGGGTTTCGTCCTGCCCATTCAAACCACAGACCCACTGACGTCGAGACGAAACAATGAAAACCACGTGTTTTGCCTCCAAGCTGCTCTAATCCATCAAACTAGACATAAATAGGGGATCAATGCTACCTGTTACAATACTATGAGAAAATACTGTACTGAATGGTCTCACTTTTATCTTATAATGAATCAAAACTTGAAAATGCAGGATACAAAT
>BMAO01021251.1:0-63932 GCA_019973975.1 Trichonephila clavata
TAATGTACTGAAAAGGTCAGGGTACTTTAACTTAATGAAATCACATTATTTGGATATGAAACTTTTGTTGAGAACGCTTGAAATGTCAAAAATGTCAGAAATAGTCTAGAAAATTTTTAAATTACGAAAAATACATATATCTTTGCTTCCAAAATGCTCGGACGCCATGTTTGGCAAGCTTTAGTGTAATGACTACAGATGGCGCCACGTGTATGCAATCTACGTACAAAACTTTTAAAACATTACTTTAGAAGAAAATTGAGCATAAACTGCTTAAATACACATTAAGAATACTTTATTTTATGAAAAAGAATATTTTGCTACATGAATAATGATTTTAATCACTTCAGAAACACTAATTCTGCTTTTTTTATTTGAAAGGGGGAGAGGTAAGAGAATTAAAGTAACCCTAGACTACGTCATGAGATCACGTCATTGTTAGGGACGGGACCCTCTTCGTTGGAATGAAAGAGGGAAGTTCTGACAATTTGTTTCCAAGATGAAACGGTCAAGTGACCTTGAGATAAGTTGAAGAGGGTGGGGAAACACATGTAGATGTTTTTTTCAGGGAGAGGCGATTGGAATCTATTTTGGGACTGAAAAAAGGGGGTTATTGTGGGGTGTATACTTTCTTAGTGAGTGAAACATTTGTAGAATTGTCATTTCAACCAGACTGAAAGCTCTTAAAGCTAATTTCTGCAGGGAGTGGTCAATGGATGCTATGCACCGGGGCCCTAAAATAATCAAGAATTAAAAAAATATACTCTTGCATATAAAAACTTTACAATACTCCTATTGATGTCAATATGGCGAGATGTAAAATTTATCGTAAACATTATTATTATGGATATCTAAAATTCGACAATCTTCAAAATAATTCTTGATGTTACGAAAGTTTAGTTTTTGTTATTCGATTTGGGAGCTCCCAAGAATCCCTACCCTCAACTGGACTTTTAGAAGTGGACTTATATTAATAAAGTAGCGAAATTTTTATGAAGAAGCCTGGTTGTTATTTCAATAGTAACTCTAAAAATAATGTGAATGTTTCAAAAATCTTAATTCAGGCTCTGTAAAGAAAAATCCTAACTATATATACATAGAAAAATATTACATAGAAGTATTTTCAATGAAAAGAGAATGTTTTGAAAATGTAATTTTCTTCATGTTTTTTGCTATAAAATTACATTTAAACAGTTTTAATGTAATGGAATATAATGGAAAATTTTAATCGAATTGTTAAGTAATTACTACTCTGTGCTAATGGATCACATAAGCAGAAAAAAAATTCGTAAAACAGAGAATTATGCACAGATCTCAAAAATAAGTTATTTTTGTATTTGGAAAGGAAGTCCTTTCCGAAATTAAAGCAGCTACGTACAAATGGACTGCACTCTTAAAATTTCCCATTAGGAAAAAAATTCAATCAATATTAGATATGTAAATTTTGAAGATAAAAGATTAACTATAAATGAAAATTTTTACAGGGTTTATTAAAGTAATTTATGTGCCTGGAGCAGAATTAGCAAAAGAAAGAGATTATAGTGTCGCTCTATAAAGCAACAAGAGGCTATTGATCACAAACCTCGTAATGTTCAACCTCGGTCGAGTAACGAGAATGACACCTGAGCTGGCATCCCTCTTTCCTAACTACCACATAATTGGGAGGAATGGCCTCATCTACACGGAGGGTCTTTAGTGGCAACAGGATTTGAGCCCATGACACTCCAGACATGAACTCGTGACCATAACCACTAAGCTACTGCGCCCACCAGGAATAGCAAAAATTCTATTGAAAAGGTTAAGGGAGTCTGATAACCAATAAGTTTTTAATATATTTGAAGTTTTCTGAGAGTTGACAATCTCAATATTTTGAGATATATTTATATATTTGAGAAATATATTTAGCAATCATTTTAAAGCATTTTCCATTCTTAAAAGTTTAATTAAAAACTGGAAGGAGGTACCGCCCCCTCCCTTATCTGCCTAATGGCGGACCAATTCCCATTGTACAAATTATGCAACTCTATCACAGCTCAAATTGTAAAACTGTAATTTCCTTGTATTATGTAGTTCATACGGTTTTTTCTTCATAATTGGCTGTAAAATTTGTAACACATCGTCACGTTTAACTATTTTTGCATGTTCATGCAAAGCCTCCCTATCATAAATGTAAATTTGTCCAAACTGTGAGTTTGCTCCATTCTGTAAAAAAGATGTAGTTTCTTTTGTTAACTTCACCTTAAAAAAAACCTTGAAATAAATTTTTTACAGCATCATGAAATTTTTTTTGTATATAAAGAGAGATATTTGGGAGAATAATCGGTTCGTTCAGTGAAATGGCTATTAACTCTTACTTTTACTACTAAAATCGTTTCTGTTCAGTTATGTTTCGAGGTTTTTAATTTTTAAAGAACA
The DNA here is from genome assembly GCA_019973975.1 of Trichonephila clavata. Lineage (NCBI taxonomy): Eukaryota > Metazoa > Arthropoda > Arachnida > Araneae > Nephilidae > Trichonephila > Trichonephila clavata. Next base: position 2,416 of record BMAO01021251.1, read on the forward strand.
ATATTTGTGTTTTTACACATAGTTAAAAACCTTAGAAGCTTTTTTTGATTTCATTAATTTTTTCCTATTGAGAAATTGCCGGGCTCAAAACATTCTTGTGTTACTAAAAGACAATATTTGGAAGAGGTGGAATACTACTGAAAATTATATGACTTAAAATCAGCCTTTTTTTCAGCTGATACTACAATGAGACTTTATTGAGTTCAAGTATTCCGTATTCACAAATATAACTGAATTTATCTATATTATATACTAAATGTATTATAACACTATAGTAAAATAATTTCAAGTCATGTAATAAAAATCAAACTTTTTAAATTGCACCGATTTAAAACTGAGAAAAAATTAGATGTTATACGTACAAACCTGGGGGTTTCTAATTTCAGTTTGTATCATTATTATTTTTATAAGTGTTTCAAAACTTTTTTGAAAGCATCATGATAAGATTAGGCTGAGTAATCTCTGTCATCGTATATATATAACAAATGCTATCAATTTTATGTAAAACATATTTTAAATATAAAAAAAATATATCCTCATATAACATATTTAATTAAAGTAGTGTTTTGATACAGTGTACATAATTTGGATAAAAACATTTTTTTAAATTAGATCTTTAGAGGCATTATTAATTTTTGTTTTATGCCTTTAGAAACTAACTGTGTTTTTCTCAGACTTTTCAATTTTGAGGATATATTTCTCCCAAGGATTTTTTCTGTTCAAGATAATATTGAAAAATTTTTGTAGAATTTTTATATATATATGTTCTTGAAAAGTTAGTATGGATTTCGGTCTGAGAGCACTAGTTATTTTTTCTAAAAATCTTAAATTAATAGTTTTAAAAAATTTGATATTTTTTCCATAGCTGTAAAAATAATTATTAAAATTCAACAAGGAATTTTTAGTAGGGAATATTAGTTTGAAATGTTCAAATCCATACTAACTTTTGTTCTCAATAATCTTAAGAAACAGAAATCACTGAAAATAACTAAAAAACTTTAAAAATTGAGTATTTTACAAGAAAAATTTTTAATTTTTAAAATTAAGACCGGTAAAAATTTTTTTATTTGAAGAATAAATTTAATAATATAATCTAAAAAGAAAACACAAATTACTTTCAATATTACTGTCTTTAAAACGGGCACTGTGTAGCCTTAACATCACTACTCAAACTAGTAACATATTTAAAGCAATCCGTTATTTTTTCAAGAGCGTACCATGCCCAACCATAGATATAAAGATCAAGGAGAAAAAAAAACGGAATTTAAAAATTGCTACAAAACACACACACACACACATATATATATTATATATATATATACTAACCGTTACCCGCCCGCTTCGCTGGGTATTTCATGACGTTTTATAAATATATACCGTTTATATATATATATATATATATATATATACCTGTAACTCTCGACTCTTGATATAAAAAAAGAACAGGACTTCTAATTCGTATTTTCTAAAAATTTTAAGAATTGAAGTATAGAAGGATGTTTGTACCTTCGTATCCTATAACCAAGTGGATTTCAGCGTAACCAATTTTTGGTGGAACTCTACTCCATAAAGTAAGCATGCAAGACAAATTTTAAGTCTAAGTCTAATAGAGTAAAAACGAAGTTTTTATTATCAATTCCTACCGTAATTCCGTTGAGAAACGTTCTCCAATATAACTGTTCTTAGCGGATTTCAATTTAACAAATGGAAAATGCAAACCAAATTCCACTATTATAGACCTTGTATTTCGAAAAAAGGAAATTTTTTTGTGTCAATACACCCCAGTATCCCCATGCTCCCCCAGGAGTTGATTTCCTAAAATGCATTCTTAGTAGATCCCTGTTCAACAAAAGAAACATGCTTAACCAATTTCAAGTATGTGGGTCTAACAATTCAAAAACAGGATTTTCCCCCCATAATTCCCCGTGACCTCTCGCAACTCTCCTTGGGGTTTATTTTCATTTTAATGGAAATCTGTTTCATGAAAGGAACATGCCCACCAATTTTCAAGCAGGTAGGTATAATAGTTTAAAAAACGGAAATATTTATATCCATTACGCCCCTTAATCCCCCGAAATGAAACTTGTGGTTTAATTTTCGCGAAATCCATTTTGTAGCGGTTCTCTACTCTGCGAAAGGAATCTTTTACCAAATTTCAAGACTGTACGTCTAATAGTTTAAAAACCAATTTTCATATCTGTAGGTTGAATAGTTCCGGAGATATCGTGATTAGTCAGTCAGTCAGTGAGTCGCTTTTCTCCTATATATATATAGATAGATATATAACCCAAATTTGCTGGTCTTAATTCAGTAACAGCTTTAGAAATCATAATAGGTATCCTTTTTAGTCCATTGACTTTTTTGGTTTCTTCCATTTTTATTACACTATATATATATATATATATATAATATATATATATATATATATATATATTCACATATACACGTATATATATATATATCGTCTCCCTCCACTACTTCTCTCTACAAAAATAAAACTTCGGAAATTATATTTTTCCTCAAGTCCCAACTAAAGATATACTATATAAATTTTTCTTCAAAAAATTTAAAATCCCTTCCCTCTTCTTAGCCCGATGGACTTTATTTTTGATATCCAAGACAACAAACATATACATGCTTGCGAATTCACTGAAGAACTTCCTCTGTAAATCATGAGTCTTATTAAGATAATTTCATGAAAAAATTGATAGCAACATCAGATTTCAAAAGCGCACTACTGTTCTCCACACCGCTCCTCTGGGAAATTTAAGCATCGCAATCGTGTCACTAGAAAAGAAGATCAAAGCAGTAAAAATTCAAAATAAAAGAGCCGATCACAAAAATGCACCGATTTTATCTCCGCTTATAATCGGCCACACTAAAAATAACATTATGAGAGTACAAACGCAGACTATATACAATAAATATTCTGAAAACGTTGCACGTAGGAAATGAAAAAAAAAAAGGAATCTTAGCTTGAAAATTAATTCAATGAATATAATAATTTAATTAAAGGCTGTGAAATTTGTGTCACATTTTCATGAGTATTGAAAACACTGGCGGAGCTGGTCCTGAGTGGACCCTGTATCATCCTTGAGGGCACTCTCTAAGGCCACCCCTGCGATTTTTTGCTTACACGTTTGGGTGCCCGCCCTCAAAGCTTGGGGCCCCGTATCATTGATACGCGGTAACTATGCCCCTGATTGGAAATAACATTAATTTGTAAAACAAGAAATGGAATGCTGTTAAAAAAGGACTGACAAAAAAGTGCTCTAGTTAATATTTTCTAAGAAAAATGACATTTTCTTTTTAAAGGTTCAAATCGAAACTTTATTTCCATAATAAGCATCCTTCTATGACAATTTCAAATACAATTTGTATCTAAGAGATATGAGCAGAAAGAAACTTTTTAAAATTTCGCATATTTCTATCAAACAAAGAGAATTAGATCGATCAATAAATAAAGGTAACAAAGATAAATAAAACAAATATATCCCCTAAAACTCGAAAAAAAAATACCTTTTCTAAATTTCAAATAAAGATCTACCAAATTCCTTCCTCGAAAAATTAAAACCCCCACCCATATTTCGTTTCCCTTCTTAATCTTATGGGCATTGTTTATGATACCTAAGACAATGTAGACGTATTTGTCAAGAGGCAATTTGAACGTTTTTTTCCTAAAAATCCGGAGCCTTATAACGATGATTTTATAGAAAAGTTGAAATTAATTACATGATTTCTAAACTACAATACCAATTTCCACAAAAAGGGATAAATGTCATCCGAAACTAGGAAACAGTAAAATTCTACAATAGAATTACCTCAAAAATGTTGTACTCAAAGGCCTACCCTGAAATACAATAATTCATGTGACAAAATATCAAGTGCATTACACTCAATATTTTCCATATGAATGGGAAAAACTCACATAATAATTATACCCAAATTAAGCAAATATATCCTATGTTTTCCAACAAATCTAGACTGATTAGCCTCATCATTTCCGCAGAAAAATGTATTTTTGAGTAGATTCCAGAACTATATATACTTAGAAATGCAATGCACATTTTGATACCTATCCACTAGCACGGCTTTCAAAAAAAAAATGTCTCCGCACCCAATTTTGTGCGGCAGTGACAGAACCTTATTCAAACGTTGAAACTATTTGTAGAAAACTCTTTCCCATTCTTTCCTCACCCCCCTCCCCGTTTGCTGACACGTTTTTCCTCTCTTCGATCTGGTTCTTCAAAGAGCGCATGCGCTCTCATACCGACTACATCTGTCAATCATTTCTAAACCACACCCCGTTGCTATAGTAACGATAGGTTTCCAGAAGACAAAAGTTATCTTTATGACGTCATCCGAGTTGCAAACAACGCCATCTGTTGGATAAAGCAGATTTGTAAAATTTCGAAAACGCTCTTAAGCGAAGCATTCAAATAAAACAATTTTTGAGTGTCCGATAGCTTGGGATTATTTTCAATTAAATTATGAAACTGATTTTTAAATGAACTCCAATTGCTAAATTGTCCATCGAACTGTGGTAGTGGAATTTCAGGAAGTCGAACATTATTAGCATGCTCTGAACTATTATTATGTTTAAATTTATAAAGTAGTAATTTTCCACTAACCTGGAAATCTTGAATGTCATAATCTATTTTGTATAGTATGGGCTCAACATCTTTAAACTCCTTATCATTGTCAATCTCGAAATAGGCTTGTTTGATGTCTTCAAACTTTTCTTTTATGTCATATAGCAAGTCCAACGTTGTGCGAAATTCAAATTTCGATAGATTATCTAACGGTTTCGACGATAGTTTTGTTAATTGGGCAAGTATGTTGCCCCTTTTACGATTTAAAGTTTTATTCGAAGACATATCTAACTACTAGTTTTAAATGATTCAAATGCTAGCTAGCCTTTTTCCGGCTTCGGCGTGGCCAAAAAACGTGACGAAAGAGGGAGAGAGGTGTACGAAACGAAATGTAAAGAACGACAAATAGCTGCGATTCAATCCAAGGTTTATTATGGGGGACGTTGGCCCCGCTGTTGACGAAAAAGCGACCCTCTCTCCTAAACGACAATAAGTGGACTGCCTCTGGTGAGGCTTTTACAGTAACCCCTTTGGCATATTGGCGCTCCCAGCTAAGCCAAGCTCGCCAACACTAATAGGATTGAACATTTTATGACTGACCACTATAGCTATATTACGTCTATATTTACATTTTCATACACCTGAAAATAAACTTCATGAAAAGCAATAACAAACCGACAATCAACGGACTGAATTGTTTTGCCACGAATTCACTATGTTTACTAAAGCTGACTTTCAAATGTCGGTTTAAAATTTGAAAACATAGCTAAAAAATTGCTAAACTCAGGGAATTCGTTAAAAGTGGTAACTAAAAGTTTTTAGTAAAGTTTAATCCATGATTCATAATGTTTTTTTTGTTGCTCATTTTTTTAAAAAACTGAATCTTCATAAAAGTATAAATAATGTCTCAATTTTTCTGTGGACCAACCGAAATCTCTTACCAATTGGTGACTGCTGCTCTGGAACACATACTTAGGAATTAGCATCGCCGTAAGAAAATTGGTGCCACGAGTATCGCGCCTTAATATCTAAACAACAAAGATTTCTAACTTTTTTTAGGAAAAAAAAAAAATCAGATTTAGATGGAAAATGGTGTGATTTGCATGGCGGCAATTTGGTTGCACGTTGATGCTAATATTTATTCCCAGAAAAAAAAAATAGTTGTTCATGTGTGAAGCAGTCTGTGTCTTGATATAAGCCACTCTGTTTTAAAAATATGCCCGTAAATTTGTTGATAACAATTGCTAATGCTAATCGAATAGTGAATTGAAAAAATCTTCCATCATTATCAATACTTTGTCGTATATGTCTGCTGCGAAATCTGCGTTTATATTTGAATCTTTCTTGCGTATTCGACTGAAAATATCTTCAGCCTCTCATTGCGTTGGAATTGGGCTGTGTCAATTATTTACAATAGAAGTTAAATATTTCATCAGCATTTCCCCCCCTTTTTGTTCTTCAGTTTTTCCCCTTTTTTTAATGTTTTGAAATTTTATAGGTTTTTGTTTTAACTTTTTTTCTTTTTAAGTACAGTCAAAATTAGCTTCACTACATAAAAATAATGTCTTGTAAGAAATCAAACTCACAAGGCAAAAGTAGTGTAACAAGTGTAATTGCACATCAAACTGAAGAAGAACGAGCAGCAGCAAAACAAGAAAAGCGAACAAAGAATGGCACAAGCCGATGCTGAGGGTGCAGCAGAGCAACCAGGCAATCAGACTTGAGGTTCTACATTTGCGATTACAGCATTCATGTTTTGCAACATCAAATCTACTCGGTTCTCAACAAAAGAACATAGTAGATTGTGAATGGCTGAAAGATGTCAATCACAGAAACAGCACATCAGCGTCAAACAGGATTTTGTGGTGAGCAATCACACAATAACAATCACCCGGCATTCCAGTACAACCCAGTGGAAGATTATAGGTTGAGCCAGCATATTCTGATCAGCACAATGACTTAAGTGTATCCTTATTGCAATGCTCTGAAATTTAAGGAATAAACAAAAGGACAGTGCTTGTACCACTGGAAAAAATAAACTGCCTCAACATTGGAGAACCACCAGAGCCTTTGAAAACTTTGCTTGCCAGATATACTGCGGAATCAAAACATTTCCTATATAACATCAGGAAATACAATTCATGCTTCCAAATGATATTGTTTGGTGAAATGTACATTTGTGAACACACATCTGATTTAACAGAAATATCATAAGCATTTTAAAACTAACCCATTGCCCTCGAGGAATCTAGAGTAGAGCCATTTAAAATTTATCTTCAAACTTGAGGTCTCCTCTATGAATACAATGCAAATAAGTTTGCATTCAAGTACTTGGTTAACAAATTACAAATGATATCAGTTTAGTTTTGTGTATATATATTTATACATTTTTTAAATAAAGAAATCGTACCTCCAATGCAAATGTTTAAACATACTGAAAACATGTGCTTTCTCTTTAACCAGACTAAGCCACAGCAACGCAAGGCAGAGTACAGCTAGTAAATAATAAGATTAAGAAAAAGTAGTTATATATATAAAATTTTTTATTTTTAAAAATGTAACGAAGCAGCTTTAGAAATTAAACACTCACTTCCGAAAGTTAAGCACGAAGATGTAAAATGCAAAAAAATCAACAAATTATGCTTTGATTGACACAAAATTTGGCAGTAAAGTAGCATGTATATTTATACATAAAACAAAATCAATAATTATATACAGAAATGAAAACAATATTAAATTTTTGTAAGTTATCAGATAATGTCATACTTAAGACTTAAACAGAATTATGTATAAAGTGAAAATAAACAGCATAAAATGAAAAAAAAGGACATTAATAGGGTTTGTGATCCCCTCTCATCCGTATGAAAAGTTTACACCTTCGTCACGCTCGTGCTATTTGTTTTAAGCTAGAAAATTCTTCAAAACAAAATTCGCATTTGGATTTAGAAGAAGGGAAAGTTGACGTTAAAACTACGTCTTCAAATTCTGTTCTTCATAATAGAGGTGGAGTTTTATTGCAGTGTGTTAAGGCAGAAGTAATCGATCGTATTTCCTCGGATAAAATATTTTGTCTTTTTGATAATGGAAGTGAGAAATCGTTGATCAAGAAAAATGTGTCTCGGATTTTGGGGTTGAAAAAATTAGATTCGGAAATTCTAAATATTTTTTCGTTCGGATGTAAAACTCCTAAAAAACAAACTTGTAGCAAGGTCGAAGTTAGACTAAGGAATGTATTAAGTGGAGAAGAGACTGTAATTGAGGCATTGGAAATTGAGGAAATTTCAAACGCAACATTTAGCCAGCCTAGCCTAGTTGTATGGACAGAAATGGAGACGAAGGGATTTAGGTTAACATTCAGTTGTGGTGAATCTTCTGAGAATTGTGAAATTTCATTGTTAATAGGTTCCGATTTTTATTGGTCTTTAACACATCGGATAAAAAGACTAGATTCATCATTGGTTGCAGAAGAGACTAGTCTATAGGATGGTCTCTTCAGGGGAAGTGTGATGAGTGGAGGGATTGTACTTCGGTACATTTGGTTCACAGTGAAGAGGAATCTATTTCAGTTGAGCTAAGGAGATTCTGGGAGATAGAAAGTTTAGGAATACATGACTAGGATTCAGTGACTTTAGGTAATGGAGATGAAGAGATACTTAGTGAGTTTGATAAATCAGTTAGTTTTGTAGATGGTCGATATCGTGTAAGTTTGCCATGGAAACCCAGGAATGAGAGAGGTTTTTATAGAATAATAAAACTGTTGCACGTAAACGTTTTGAGGTGTTGGTCCGTAGGTTTAAATGTGAATGTGATCACGAGTTCTGGAGTATAAAGATGTAATCGATAACTATGTTAGGGAAGGTACTGTTGAGCGTACTTCTTGTGATTCTTTATCGGAGAGTCAGGGATTTTTTTTTTACCTACCCTATCATGCGGTGATACGTAGCGACAAAACCACAAGTCGTCTTCGCATTGTGTTTGATGGTTCATCTCACGAAGATGGACGTCCATCGTTGAACCAAAGTTTATATACGGGACCAAATTTGAATCCAAATATGTTAGAACTTCTCTTACGGTTCCGAAAGAATTCTGTAGCATTTACAGCTGATGTAAAATCGGCTTTTCTTCAAACTGAATTGGACCTTCGTGATCGAGATTTTACACGTTTCTTCTGGACTGATAATTTGAATAACAATCCATACGTTCTAAATTTCACTAGAGTTCTTTTTGGACTTAGACCTAGTCCATACCTTCTCGCAGCAACTTTAAAACATCATTTTAGGAAGTACAAGGAGCAATATCGTCATGCATTTGACTTTTTAAATAGCTCCATTTATGTTGATGACTTCATTTGTGGTAGAAATGATGTTCCGGATGCTCTACGTACTACCTTGGAGTGCTTACAAATATTCAGTGACCCGGGCATGTTGTTGCGCAAATGGAGAACTAATTTGAAACAACTTAATTGGTTATAGCAGCAAGAAGGTATCGAAACAGGATTCTCTGAAACTAGCGCTATTGATCTTAGACCACCGATTTAGGTTTTAGGACTCGCTTGGTATTCAGAAAAGGATTTAATTTATTTCGATCCAAAGGATTTATTAAAGTTTATGTCACGTAAAACAGTTAAAGAGATTTATTCTGAGTGTAATTGGCCGCACCTTCGACCCCATTGGAATTCTTGACCCATTTGTTATCAAATTGAAATGTATTTAAGATCTTTGGATTCTGGGAGTAGACTGGGACTCTGAACTTCCCCTAAAGCTACGACACAAGTGGCAGCAGGGGAGTAGCGAAGCTGAGGTCTTGACTGAGATAAAAATACCATGGTTCTATTTAGGTGACGTAGATCAAGAATTATCAAGTTTTGATATACATTGTTTCTCAGACGCAAGCAAGTCAGCCTATGGAACAATATTACACTTGCGATTTGTTACTTGCAATAACGAAATTGAACCGAGTTTCATTTGCTCAAAAAGTCGTGTGGCAACTTTGAAATTATTGATGCTTCTTCGTCTTGAACTGACAGCAGCCCTATTGTCAGCTAGTTTGGCCAAGCAGGTGTCATCATGTCTCAAATTTAATGCTGATATATATTATTGGACCAATTCTCTCATTTCGTACTACTGGATACACGGCGATTCTTCAGCATTCAAACCGTAAATTAAAAATCCTGTTCAAGAGATACAGTTGCTTTCTGATCCGAGCCAGTGGGGACACTGTCCAGGAAAGGACAGTCCTGATGATCTCCTTTTGCGTGGTACATCTGCCATCAAGTTAGCACAGAATGAGCTGTAGTGGCACGGCCCACCTTGGCTTAAACTAACACCTGATCATTGGCCAAATCGTCACCGAGATATTTTAGATTCGGAACTCTGCTCGGAAGAATTAGAATATCTTTCTAGTGTGCATGTGGCAGTTACCCAACAGAGGGAATCTCTTGTTGGCATAAATCGATTCAATAGCCTTAAAAAGCTTTTGAAAGTGACTGCTTGGGTCTTCCGATTCGTAAGCAATGCTAGAAACGTCAACAAATCAATGAACTTCTATATTACTGCAGATGAAATACAAAATACTAAATATTTTTGGCTTAAATATGTTCAATCCGAATTTTATTCAGCTAAGATATTAGCCTTAAAACGCAACGAACAACTTCGATGCAGCTCTGAAATAAAGAGTTTAGTGCCTTATTTGAATAAAGACAATTTATTAAGAATTACTGGACGGTTGCTTGAAGCAGACTTATGCTTTGGTGAAAAGCATCCTGTTATTCTTCCTCGAGAAGAAAATAGGAGAATTTACAAGAGGAATTTTGGACAAATAAAGTGGCGTTGCGGGGGATTAAGGGGCGTAATAGATAAATAATTTCGTTTTTAAACAACTTGACCTACCTGCTTGAAAATTGGTAAGCATGTTTCTTTCATGGATTAAATATCGACTAAAAATGGGTTTTGTGAAAATTGACCCCAAGGGGTGTTGCGGGGGGGGGGAGATATAAATAAATATTCCGATTTTTAAACTATTAGACGCACAGTATTGAAATTTGGTAAGCAGATTCCTCTCATAGGGTAGAGATACGCTACAAAATGCGTTTCGTGAAAATCGACCTCCAAGTGGCGTTGTGGGTTTAAGGGGCGTGTTACAGATAATTATTTCCATTTTTTAACTACTGGACGTACAGTCTTGAAATATGATAATCAGAATCCTTTCATGGATTAAAGATCCCCTATATAATGTGTTTTGTGAAAATCGACCCCAAGTGGCGTTGCGCGGGCTCCAGAGGCGTTATAGATAATTATCCCTATTTTTTAACTATTAGACGTACAGTCTTGAAATTTAGTAAACAGATTCCTTTCGTAGAGCAGAGAACCGCTACAAAATGGGTTTCGAGAATATCAACCACCAAGTTTCATTTCGGGAGATTAAAGGGCGTAATCGATAAATATTTCCGTTTTTAAACTATTAGATCTATCTGTTTGAAAATTGGTATGCATGTTTCTTTCATGGAATAGAGTTCATCTAACAAAGAGTAAAACGAAAATCAACCCCTAAGGAGGGTTGAGAGGGGTCAAGAGGAGTTAGAGAAAAAATTTATGTTTTTGAATTGTTAGACCCACGTACTTGAAACTTGTTAAGCATGTTTCTTTTGTTGAATAGGGATCCACTAAGAATGTATTTTACGGAAATCAACTCCTTGGGGGAACAGGCGGTTACTGGGGCGTACTGACAAAAAATTCCTTTTTTGGAACTACAAGGACTATAATAATGAAATTTATTTCGCGTTTTTCTTTTATTGAATTGAAATCCACCAAGAACGGTTATTTTGGAAAACGACTCTCAACGGGATTACGGGGGTATTGATAATAAAAATTTCGTTTTTTTCCTGTGAGATTTAGACTTGAAATTTGGCTTGCATGTTCATTTTACAGAGTAGAGATCCACCGAAAATTGGTTTTGCGGGAATCCACTTGGTTATAGGGTTACGAAAGTGCAGACATCATTCTATATTTCAATTTTAGAGATTTTTAGAAAATACAAATTAGATGAGTGCTGCTCTTTTTTTTTTATTAAGATGCGACAGTTACAGGTATAAGTATATTTTTCAATACAATCGAAATCTTAATGCTAGGACTTAGATATTAATAATTTATACATACATTTAAATATTATATATATATATATTTATAAAACGTCATGAAATACCCAGCTAAGCGGGTGGGTAACGGCTAGTTGTATTATATTTTTTCCATCTAATGCAATTCATTGTGTTGTAAAAATAAAAATTCATTTTTATCAATGGATAAATATTTTTTATTAATAAAAACCTTTCATACTAACTCACTCTAATATGAGATGAGCAATGGCTTAAAGAAGTAAACTTTTTCAAAGTTTGAATTCTATTTTCGAACCATCTATTGTTTTAATAAATCATACTGTTATTTTTATAAATTATATGTAATTCAGTAAGAAAAATATATTTAAAACTGAGGATAATTAAATTGAATTTCTGAAAATTATTCCACCTCTTCTGATGATACATTCCCTTAATATTGACTGATTTAAAAAAAGGAGGTCAACAAGTTATAGGCACTTTACGTAAAGAAAAAAAGTATTATTTGTTATTAAAAATTGTAATGTAAATTTTTAATATTGTTAATACTGGCATTATATATATATAATAATAATAATTTGTGATCCAAGTGTCGCATACCCATGCACATGTTCATTTATTGCGTGATGTTATTTTTATAAAACTTTCAATTTTTTGTTTGATACTTAATGTAGCAAGTGCATTTTTGCTTTCTGTACACATGCATGATTGAAGGTAACTTTTTATAATATACTGAAGAGCACTCTCGGCACTTGCTATAGTAACTTTAACTTAAGAGAAAAGTATTAAAACAATTAATACATGTAGAAATAACTCATTATATTTATTTAGCATGCATAGAAATAACTCATATTTTTTTAGCTCATTATATTTATTGCAATATATTTTGTGTGTTATTTAAATCTCTTACAATTAAAAACAAATTCCGTTGCTAACTGATTTCAACTACATTTTTGTTGTAAACTTTACAAAAGTCTTGGAACTTTTTTCTAATTCAGGTTTTCCCAAGAGTCTTGCCATTTCAATCATCCTGAACCATCTGGACACTTTCACTAACTACCCGCAAAACAGTTGTATGACAAGCAGCACCATATGTCTCCACTTTTGCAGAAACCATCTTTGTTTGTTTCGGCTGGTGCTAAGTCTGTAATTTTTCCGTTGGACCTTCATACATTTTTTGTGTGCTATAATCAGAAATGGCATGAAGTAATGCAAACACATGCTTACAAAATGCTGGAGTGCCCCCAGCAGGACAAGTGCATGTTGCCCTTATAACTTAAGTTAAAAAAAGGTATCATATATTAAGGAAATAAAATCCAAAATTAGATCGTAAATTTATGTAAGTTTTCGGTATTTACATATTAGTCTACTGACAAATAAATGTTGAAATATTTGTGCCAAAGTTATTTTACGGCTTAATTTAAATTCAATTATTTTATCAAAAGACCATAATTTAAAATTTTAATAAGTAAATTATATGAATAAAAATTTTAAATAAGTGAAAATTAACAGTTTATTTTATATAAAAACACATCATAAAGTACTTGATTTAAAATTACTATGCTTTATAAGAAAAATTAGTAACAATTAGGGAGAATATCTTAATGTAAACACAACATTACTCAGTATTGAATTTAAGTTTTGAATGAAAAATTTACATTTCTTTATCAAAATGGTTTGGCATTTCTTGCCTTTACTTTTAACGTGTTGGAATCAAATTAGGATTTACTCATAAATAGCAATAACTATATAATGACTAAAGCTTAATAATGCATATTCATTAAAATAGAAAGCAATGTAATTGATATTCAATGCTACTCTAAAAAATAAGAATCAAATTATAAACTTATCATTGGTAATGTAGCTATTCAAAAAATATAAATTTGCCCATTCACATTTCTTTTACAGAAATTTAAAAAGCTGCTAAATTTGAATAGTTGCCAATACATTAAATTTTTTAGAATCAACTTATAATTCAATGATAAATAACAATGTTAATATTATTAAAATCCTATTTTGTACCTCAAAACAATGAGCCAAACTAAAGCATAAATGAGTAAATAGCAATGCAATCATAATAGTTTCAGAAGGTATCTAAATTAGAACACAAAATAATTTATAACTTACCCCAGAAGTTCTTCTGATCTGAATAGATGGCTTGTACTTTATTCTCTTCATCTCTGCTTTTACAACGCCTTTGATAAAAAAAAATAATAATTCACTGAGCAATCAGGCTGAGTAAACGATATGTTGCTCATAAATTTGTCATTGAATAAAAAATATAAAATAAAGAACAACAAAATTAATTAAGAATTAAAATAACTAAGAACTATATCTAAGTGAATGAAGAACTATAAACAAATATACCAGCTAACACTAGTCGAAGCAGACGAATACCTAATTAGATAAATAAATTAGAATAAAACAAAAATTATATAAAAGAGTTAAGGTTATTTCCTAACAAATATATATACTAGAATAATGCAAAAAATACAATGATATCATATATTTTAATTAGATAAAATTAAAGCACAAGAATGTCAACTACTTACGTATAGGTTATACCACGGTAATGAATAAATACGTGCAACTGTTGCCCTTGTTGTTACGTGATTACTCTCTTGGCGCTAGTCGGCAGTGAATTGAGTCCATTCAGTCAATTCGCTGTAATCCAAATATTTATAGTCATGTATCATTTGTGAGTCTGGATCAGCGATACTCAATCTGCGGTCCACCGGACCTTTTTTAAATGGCCCAGTCATAGTCCATTGCTCTGAGAAATTAATTTATTTTTGAAAATTTGGTGGGGAACTTTTTGTTAAAAAATCAAATACATCAATTTTTCTTTTGGCTGCCGGTGTCGTATGGGGTATTTTTTTCAGATTAGGGATAACAGACAACTGTAGAGTAGGGACCATTTTATGAGTCGAACTAATTTTGAACTATCTTTCATATCTTGCAAGCAAAAAATATTCGAAGAAAATGTATTGTTTCAAGACGATTGGGATATTGACTATTTTGTAGTGAAAAACAAGTATGGTTCAGTAATTGTTTAAAATGTCTCACGAAAGTGTATTTAAAAAATACCAATAAACAGTAAACGTTCAATGGCACTTTTCCCTGAAGATCTCTTTCAAGAAATGATAAATAGGCTTTCTTGAATAATCTTTACAACATTAAAAGTATTTTGTCAGTGATAGTGTCACAGCGATAACAAAGGCATCCAAAGAAATTTGTTACATCATAAGAAACCATTTACTGGTGCAGAAATTGTGGAAGAGTGATTGTTAAATGCTTCCAATTTCGAAAAATTTAGTGTCAAAAATAAAAAAAGCATAAAAAGTAGTAATTAAAAAAAGCAAAATAGGAGTTTTAATATTTTGGTCAATTTCAACATTTTAAATTTTCTGCATGACCTTGGTCTTAAATCATTCCCCCCCCTTCCATTAATCTTCATGTCCGCATGAAATTTCCATCATATGTTTGAGGCCCACGTGAAATAGCTAACATATATATGCGTCCCGACAGAAGAAAAGGTTGAGTACCCCTGGTCTGTGTGAACTATTATTGTAGTTAAAAATTGACCTACCAATTTTTTTGTCATATTTATAGGCTTTTTTAATAATAATATTTTTGTTTGGAAAAAGAGACAGATATATTTATCAAAAACTCTTGTAAAATTAACACTATTAAACAATTTATTTTTAAAAAGAAAAGTACAGTCAGTTTTAGAAGCAAAAACATTTTATTTTTATATTGAATTTATTAGCCAAGAGCTACCAAGAATATCTTTGATATTATGTAAAGTTTGACTATTCTTAAAATATCTTGTATTGCAGGAATCTCTTTTCGTTAAGATCAACCATGAAATAATTAATGTGCTTGTGTGTGTGATATTTAAGTCCTTTTTCAAAATTATTTACAATTACAGTTATGAAATCAATTTAAAAAGTATTGCTTTTTCTTTTTATCTTGGCTCTGTAACTCTTAGAGTATCTTTTGATTTTATTATTTCCCTCCCATACACATTATTAGGAAATTTATTATTACAAAAATGCATTATTACTTTTTGTAAAATAACTCGTGTGGTGATGTGCTTTTGCCATGGTGCATAACGTTACGTCTGTAAGGTTAAACCGTGTTTTGATAAAATAATTTTTCTACCTTAACCTATGTTTTGTATTTGGAATAATATTAATAATGAATAACTAATTTTTTTAAAATTATGTAAATGACGTTTTAACTAAATTTTTTACGCGAGTTGATATTATTGAAATTTTTATATCACATTTATCTTCATTACTCTTCATATTAATATATAGGAACGATACCTTTATTCTAAGGTTAGAGGAAAATGTGCCTTAAAAGTTTCGAAACATGCATGTTCGCTCAAACCATATTTGATTTGTTAATAATTATTCTGAAGTTGAGATGGCAGCACGAATCAAGTAAAGAGCTCTCATGTGCCGAAGCTAAACTAAATATGCACTTTTAGTGAAGCTCGTGGAAAGATCAATAGGATCATTTTTTGTCACACGTTTTTTTTTTTTTTTGTATCTTTCATAAAATACGAAGCAAAGAAATACTGATTACGAAATTAAAAGACCAAAACCGATTATACTTTCATCTAACGCTAAGCGTTTTTGAAAAAATGTTGAAATCTCTGAATTTATGCATGAAACATGGGAAAATACTTAAATTTTTATAAGATACTAGAAAATTTAAATTAAGTAACTTTAATTTCTTAAAATTAATCCATATGAGAAATATGAAGATGAATTTGTACTAATATATATGCTGAAAAACATGAAAGAAATGTTTTTTTCCAAGAAATAAAAGAGGAATACCATATATTTCCTTGTTAAGCCGAGAATTTCCGGAATTTTTTAAATTTGAAGAAAGGGATTCGTGTCTGTATACGGATCTCGAAGAAACGTAATTTAGGAAAAACGATTTTATAAATATTTTCCGTTAGCCATGCGTAAGCAATTTTAATCTTTTAACTTAATGGATGTTTTGAAAAAAACTTTTATTTGAAAAAAAAAAAAATCACATATTTTTTTCAAAATCAATGTCTGAAACAGAGCTTTTAAATAATTCGTAAAATTCACATTCCGTCTTTGGGATGTCTGAATGCATATGATAAATGGTCTCAGCGAGTTTTTCCTCCAGAACATGACACATAGTAGACGATCACGTGCCGTATACGAATTGCTCCTCCCTTTCCTTTTCAAAACAAAGAAAGATATTATTTAAATTTTCTACATTCTTTTTGGAAACATCATTTTGAACTGCTTTCTGATAATGTTAAAAACAAATGAATGAGATAGTATGTAATGAAGCTTTAAAAAATTGAATGATAGATGGATTGCCTTAATTTGGAAATTACACACAATTTATAAAAGTCCGAAGACATAACAAGGGTACAGCTTATATATAATATTCCTTATATTGCATCTAATAATAATATGTAGTACATTTTCAAATACCCATGCAGAAAATGGTGAATGAAATTATACTTTAATACTACTCTACATAAGCCGTGATTTTGATATAGAGTATAGCGGATCATTTGAGGAACCTTATGGAAATCAAACTACAATGAATTTAACTGGAGCCATTCAACAAGCCAGTATTGCAACACAATTACCCAATATACACTCGTAACCGAATTCCATTTCTAAGAGAACTAATGAGTATACAGATAAGACTGCGATGAAATATAATTAATTCATAAGCGTAAATTGAGAAGGAAATGGTCGGACAGAGTTCGATAGTTATTTGATCGCACAGATGGAGAATTCGAACTAAAATCAGTAGAGGATAAATTGAATGCAAATATAGCTGATTTTGATTAAAATCTGCAATTATTGCACTCCTGCCTGTATTAAAGGGTTGGTAGAGGTGACAATTGGTCTCTCGTTTCTCCAAAGATTGTTGTATAGCGAGGCTGGTGCCCAATTAGCCTGTCATGGCTCAACAACCTCACACTAACATGTTGTAGAAATTCAGACAGTAAGCTAGAGTATTGTCCTCGTCACTCAACAAAATTTTAAAATTAGGAGTTCTAAAGTCATTAGTGATCGTGTTATTTCTAGTGGACGTTAATACGCAATGGATCAAAAAAAAAAAAAGAGTCCAAATATAGTGTTGTCTTTTTATATAACTATTGCTTCGGAATTGCATTGTTGTATTAATATATATCAGAGTTCTTTCTCTCAAACACACACATAAATCATGAGAGAGAGAAGTTTAATTATTGATAATCGAAAAATCCGTTTCTATTCAGAATTGTGGCTTTTCTGTGCCGTGTCGCATTTTCTTAATGGTTCGGGAAGAGGTTAATCATTGCAAATGCTTATTTTATTTTAAGATTAGAAGATATTTTAATTAACTCTTTATTTAACTAATTCAAAAAATTTTAAGCAGAAAAAGTTTTTTTAAGCATATTTTACTCATTAGAAACTAATGATGAGAATGTACCTAATATGAGTGCACATAATGTATCGTAGATAACGAGCAAAAGGCTCAATCCATTAATCATGAAAATTAACGGTGAGAACAAGAATGAACATCAATTACGAGACAATAAATGTGTAAAAGATGTTTGTTAGGAATTCTTGATTGCCTGAATTTACCCCTAGAAGTTTGACTATGGAGCACGAATGAAAATATTTTTGGAAGCATTCCCGGATTTTATTTAAAATATATAAATCTGCTCTACTTTTCAATCCATTTGTAGTAAGCAGAAATATGAAAACAAGAGATTATTTGGCCTTAGTTTAATAATACAATACAACCATATGTGTTTTTCAATTTTTTATTTGTTTTTTATACGAACCCATATAGACTTTTTAATATAGATTAGAGCAAGTGAGAAAAAAATGATAGGTTTCTCGTTAAAATAGGATTTTATCTGATGTAAATAAACTTTTAACGCCTTTCAGGGAATTTGAAAGAAGTCTCAACAGAATGTTAAGATATACATTGTTACAAATTTTGGGTAATTTGAGCTTATTTTTATCTTAAAATAAGGTAAATAATTTAAATATGCATGCTTAATAAGTTATAATATTACTTTTTGTTGCACTTTTTTACACTCTATAATGAAAAAAACGACGCACCAAGAACGAATTGCCTGATAGAGACAAAAATTGGTGTGTAGAAAGATTTTGTACAAAATAGAAAATTATCATTAGAAACAACAACAACACACGACAGAGGATCATTTGGGGCATTTGTCTCACCGGATTTTAGATTTCTACACGGCCATTTGTCTTGTATTTAGTGTGATTTTCAATCTCTACTGTCCCATAAACACAGAAAATATCAGTACTTGGTATAACATAAATGCATTCCCATGAGAAAAGATAGACTTTCAAGTCATGATAGATCTGCCATTTATGATTCTCGAATTTTATTAACTCTAGAAGTAATTTAATATTGGCATAAGTTTTCTTCATGTGAACGGAATTGTTGATGGAAATGGAAGGAAAAAGTTTGCCGTTGGGTAGTAATACTGCTTTCAAATTAAGCTTAAAAGAGTCTATAAACAACCTCCAGTTATTCCGATCATAACTGATGTTCATGAAATTCATCAAGATGTTGACACCAATACATGCAACCACATGTTCTTTCTTATCAAATAAATGAAGAAGATTCCTTTCACGAGTCCTGTACTCTGTAATCTTGACGCCTGGTAGGAGTAGATTCCATTGATGCAGTTTGGATGCCTTCGGCTTTGGCATTTCAATAACTCTTACGAGGTCACTCAATTCTGCTCAATTTAGTCTCTGAGGGTTCATTCAAATCTTCTTCCTAAAAGTCTGGGTCCTGTGATGTCCCAGGTCTAATGAATTCTTCTTCTTTTCACAACATAATCCCTTACAATCTCATACTTTTTAGGTGAGTCAGGAATTGGCATATCAGCTGAGTGAAGAACCGTCTGAATGGCTGATGGAATGCATGGATACTGCAAACGGTCTTTCTTCCTTCTTAACCAACCCATGTTCATGGGCGGCGTCATACAGAAAAAACGATTGTTGACGTAGTTAGTTGGCTCATTCCAAACTATGGGTACAGCAAACTGCATTGCACGTTTTTTCCCAACCAGCCACTCTTGATGTCTCGCTGAGAAAGAGTTACAACATACGTGGGAGGCCCATGTTTTATCATGTTCACCTACTTTCACTGCGAAGTAAAGAAAGTAAGCTGTCTTTACAACTGGGCTGTTGGTTCGCTACTCGGCTGCAAAAGTCATTTCACCACAAATGAAACAAAAGTTGTCGGGGTTATTAACACAGTTCCGTGGCGCATTCTGATCTGAATGCAGATAATGTAAAAATTTGAGTGATCTATTTAAGTGAAACTGCTTTTTACCACTTTCTGGTACAACGTAGTTATTCCAAGTAACTGGTACAAGCAGTCTTTTAGACTTAAATGTAGTTGAATTGATTTACCTTGAGTAGTAAGTTAAAAAACAGTGAACGTCACTTGAATCGTGCACTATTGTCTGTTCTTTGTTCTATTGGTGCTCTAGGTTACACTCGAAACACACCTGAAGAGGTGGCGCTGTTACACGCCTTTCGTAGAATTAAAAAATCGATCCTGAGGCAAGCACTTCCATCTACCCGCTCAAATGAACATCACAAAGATTATACACATAAAGTAAAGATGAGTGAAAATACAGCTTTATGAGTAAGGAGGAATTCTGATTCTTGAAAACAAGAGCTAATCTGAAGTTTTTACGGTGATTTTTGTGTTTAGCGGGTCAAAATACTTCATAATAAACCATTTTTGAGTCCGAAACATTTTTGGTGTTGCCTAGTGTAATTATTTAGAATTAAATGTTTCAAGTTACTAAATTTTTATTTTATACTTCACATAACTGATTGGACCTGTAAAGGTTTATTAACAATAAAATTTATGTTTATACTTTTGTTTTATTTATTATATTATTTTTAAATTTTCTCTATTTAAACTTGTATTCAAAAGTTGCTATTTGCCTAAAAATTCCATAATAAGCCTGTAAGTAATGTTTTCCCACCTTTTAATATTCTTTTGTTTGTTGGAAAAGTTAGAAGTGGCACGCATAGTTCGTTTTTATTAGATAGTGGCACTCTTTCCATAAAGATTGGCCACCCTGGTGTAATACATCCCCGCGTAGTTTCAGTTCAGTGTTGAAGGCCAAAAAGTGGAGGTGGCAGTGAATAACTAGTACTCAACCGATGTTTGTATAAAGCAGCGATTGGTGATAGAGTTTTTGACACTATAAAGTTGCGATCTGTTCGAAATTCATTGGCGTATGAAAGCAGTTTACAGTGATGGTTGCATGGATGTTAAAAATGTCCGTAAGTGGGCTTGGTGTGCCAAAAGCTGTTGTGCAGATGAGATGAGTATCTTTGATGAGAATAGTCCAGGACGACCCATTTCTGCGACTTGTGACAATAACAAAAGCAGAGTGGATGCCATGATCGAGGTAAATCGCCGAATTAAGCAGAGAGACATTGCTCTAGAGCTGGGTATTAGACAAAAAAGAATGTAGCATATCATTGAAACAATAAACTACAGAAAAGTTTGCGCCAGGTGGGTGCCGAGACAACTGACCGAACCCATGAAGGAATAGAGGAAAACGGTTGCCCAAGATTATCTTAACATATATCGTCTCGAAAGGGATGATTTCCTCAAGAATATTGCCACTGGAGACGAATCCTGGATCCATCGTTATGACCCTGAAAACAAGAGGCAATCTATGGGATATCGTCATCCTGGTTCTCCGAATGTCAAGACATTCAAAACTGCAACGTAAGCAACAAAAGTCATGTTCACTATTTTTTAGGATGCAAGTGTCCTCTGGCTAAAGGATCGATGGTGAATTCTGACAGGTACTGTGCAACATTACGATCGCTCAAACAACGCATCCACAGAATAAGACCGGAAAGAAACGTCTTTCTTTTGCAATACGACAATGCAAGACCGTATAACAGTGTAAAAACACAAGACGTCATGAGAAAAATGAAATTCACAATAGTTCCGTAACCTCCTTACAGCCCAGATTTGGCACAGTCGGAGTTTTGGTTGTTCCCAAAATTGAAGGAGACGTTGAATGGTCAAGGTTTTTCAAAGGATTCTGAAATTCAAGTAGTCGTGCGTAAATGCATACGCAGCTAACTAGAATCTTTCTTGATGAACGGAATGAAGAAATGGATAAAAGTATTGAACCAATGTGTAACTGTTAGTGATGACTATGTAGAGAAATAAGCTTACAATATGTAAGAGTAACAAATTTCCTTGATATTTCTTTGATTAGTAATTTGATTAGTTTGATTTGCAGGAAACTTATTTGATACTATAAGAGACCTTATTTAGCCCTCGTGGTATACTTACTTCTCTTACGAAAAGTTTAACATCTTCGTAGTATATGATATATATATATACACTGATATTCTTGAATTCAAGTGTTATATTTCTAAAATTATAAGAATATGAAAATATTATTATTGCCATTTTTTCAAATAGAAAATTCAAGTACGGCGATATGGTACCCTTAAAATCATAAAACTATCGAAATTTTTTTCTTTTTGGCTTATTTGATACCTCGAATCTTTTTAAACATGCCTGCAGAATTTTAAAGCTTTACCTGCATTTTTATCATGTTATGAAGCAATATTTGATACTAGACAGCAACTAACACGCCCACATTTCAGCCTGATAAAAATGAATTAATTATTTTTCTATCGCACGCAAATGAGACTGATGTTATATATGCAGTAACAAATCATTTTAAGAAAGAATTGTGCAATTCATGCAAAAATTCTAGTTTGTGAATTGTTTATAGGAAGAGCAAATGGATTGGGTCAAGATTTAAAAGTTGTGCGTGCTTTTTATGATATTATTATGAATGAAATTAAAACTTCGAAACGGATTCTCCTAAAGCATAAATACTAAATCTCATTTTGATAACTCAGATAATTAAAAATCTAATTCGCAAAGAATAGCAAAACTCTCCCATTTTTATATATTTGTTTTATCCCATGTGTGTGGAATTCAACACTTTTATTATTAAAATATTTTAAGATATTTATTTAAACAAATGCACATATGCAGTTCTTAGATTTTGATATATTTTACTTATAAATTGTTATTTAATTTTTCTTTCATTCGTGTACAATATTTAACAAGCGAAGGCTTTTAAAATCATGGAAATGAAAGGTAAAGACATAAACATCTTTTGTACATGTTGTGCATTAGCTCTGAGCATGGAATTAGCTCTGAAATGTTTGTATTGATTTTTTCTATAATTATTAAGATAAAGTTTTATGAAATATTGATCTTTCATTCGCTTTCTTCTATATATTCATTATGTAAGTGCACTGTTTAATTGTTCTACATTTGTGCAATTTTTTTGTGGTAAGCAGTTTTAAATAAGTTAATTAACATTTCATAAAAGTTTCAGACTATTCGGGGAATATTATATCATGCTATTCACGGAATGAAAACTTCAAACTCATATTTCTCCATGTTGAATTTTTGTACATATACTGTTATTCAAAACCCTAAGGCTTTTTTGAAAATTGAAGTATGTGTTTGAAATTTTTTATACATGTTTTGAAATGTATATTTTGTAAAACTGTGCATGGCATTAGCTCTAACATGTTTAGTACTTTTTCTAAAAAATTTCAAAATCAAAATTAATGTTTTTTTGAGAATTTTTGGATTGAGTAATTTTGGGGTTTATAGGCGCAAGAGCCGATTTCGGCTATACTGCGCTAAACATTTGTTTTAATATCTGTGGTCTAGACGGGAAGATAAAGAAAGAATGAATTGAATGACAAGAAAGAGGGTCGAAAATAGAGAAGGATCATTAGGGTACCCCGGGTTCGTGAAGCCCGTGTTTACCAAAGACAGTAAACCCCGTGGGAAAAGGAAAAGATCACTAGGGCACCTCGGGATTGTGACACCCGTACTCACCTAAAGAAGGTGAGCTCCCTGAGGGGGATAAATTTTGGAAGTTTACATATAAAAAAATTAATAAAAAAATTAAAGAGAAGCAGCAGAAAAAACCCATGCACAGATTTATGTAATATATTATGAAGTACCTGGAAAAAAATTTTTGAAAGAAAAGAGAGATATTTAAAAAAGCCTTGGGAATTTAAAATATGTTTAAAAAAGTTCAAAAAAATTAAATTTTACAAAAATTTTGCAACAAATGAGATATTTTTTGTATTGAATTATTATTAAATATTAACCTTTATAAAATACAATTAAAACCAAATATCAAATATTAAAAATAAAAAAAAATTGTGAAGATGGTACCATATTGCCTTAAGAGGATATATCTTTTTTCTTGATTAGTTGCAAGCATCAAATTTACTATAAAATTTATAGTAGTAGATACTTCTTGAATTATTTATGTCCAGGAAAAAGCACACTTTTTATATTTAAGATAAGCTAAATAATTATCTTTAATGAAAGAGAGAGAGAAACTATATATATATAGCACCGAGATATTAAGTGAAAAGCATATTATTTTGTATAGCAAGGTTTTGATAAAAAATATCTATAAATTTGCTACACAAAAACACTAACTGTTGTTATAAAATTAAACTTTATTAATTTTAATGCTTAAATATCTCATTTGATAAAATGTTCGATATTAGAACGGTAACAAATTAAAAAAACAATTGTTAAATTTTAAGCCCATGTGATGGAGGGTTTTAAAATGTTGCGAAAATTAAGTATACTAATAATAGAACTTGAATGGAATAAAAATGAAGGATTTTGTAAACTCAATGGTTTGAAAAGCTTTTGTCTTTTTTGAAAGAAACAAATATGTGCGGAACTTCTGCAGAAATGTTTTGTGAATATCTGAACATATTCTTCTTCTCAAGCACCTAACTAAAATGAATTTAAAGTATTCCGAGGCAACTTATAATTTTATAAATTGAAGGAAAATAGGACGAATTTGAAACACTGAAAATGACCAAATTACAGTAAGAAAGAAAATTTATTTCTTGTTCGATAAATGGTATCTCTCAAGGAGTAACTGAGATGTAAAATTTTTAAGGACAAGAGATATGAATGATTACTGTAAGAGAAAAAGATCAAATAAATCTCTGACGAATCTGTGAACGATTCTTAAGCGTAAAAGAATTGTCGATTAGCAAAAAACAATAGAATCTCTAAAAGCACACGTAGAGAAAATATCTCAAGCGCTTTATTTGTAAGAACTTTCACTCGGGAGAAAAACTTTTCCCAACTCTTTGTTTTCTCTGTTTAGAACTTCTTTCTTCAATTCTTTAGTATAACAAAAGTAAATCTTATAATGATTAAAGAAAGACAAAAAATATGATGCATTCAAAATACATATAATATTTAGCTATTTATGATTATACATTAGAAAGGAGTTCAGATGAAATACACTTGAATTGAAAACATTTTCTTTTCTTAAAGAATCTATAGGAACACTGAGTTAGGTTTCTAAAATAAGATATTTGGATTACATAATACATCATTCTTGAGATTTCAAACAATTACAAGCATTTATTTCATGTTTTTTAAACTACATTATGCTAATTTTCTTCTCAGGGTTAGTAAGATGTATTTCATTTTCCGAAAAAACACAGCCGAAGGTTTGAAATTCCATTTCTATTCAGATGATATTCCATTTTCAGCATTAGTATCTAATTTGTTACCACGAATTTCTTTCCTTTTTATCTTAAATTTTTTTAAAAGAAGAATTTGCCCAATTTAGCTACATACCGCTACAAAATACATTAAGAGAGTAAAAGTTGATACAATTCATATTTCAAAGAAAAAGCACTCTCACTCTATCGAAAAACCCTTTCTTGTTTCCTAGTACAAAAGGAACTGCTTTAGTCAGCTGGAATAAGTAGTTTAGCTACAGACATCACCCTGAGGTCGCAACTAGTTATCTGTCGTATATACAGAGCTAGAGTGAAGCTGTTCTTTTTGCTTGTCTTTCTATCCTCAAGCCCGCAGCTTAAGTTCTTATATCTTGAGTGGGTCCACGCAGCATAATCCCAAGTCTTAACTTTACCTTTGAAAGAATAAACATAATTTGGAATGTGTATAAAGAACGAGTGGGATATACGTATTTTTAAAATATGTTTGTAATATTTTATGTTTGTAATATTATTTGCGATAAATTTGTCAATGCAAGGAAAAGTTTTTTTTAGCTATATAAATATGCTATTTATATAAGAGGTATTTTTCGAAACATTTTCGAAACATACTGGAATTTAGGCTTGGCTTCAATAGCTTAAGTTCTGATAAGTTTTAATTGTAGTTAATTTGAAAGAAGGTTTAAAAAAAAAAAAAAACTCCTATAAAATGTTTTCTTTTACGTATATAAATATTGTTTTCTAATGAGAGAGGGATTTCTCATTGCATTTGCAAGATTTGATCCTACTGATGTTTCTATTGTTGTTATTCACATTTATAATGCTTTACCAATCATTTACAAGTAACAATTTTTGTGTGTGTATAACTAGTTGATAATTATGTAACAGTATAACATAATATATTAAAACTGTGTAGATAAATGAATTTTAACTAAATAGCTGGATAATAGTTGTACATTCTTAATCAAATTGCAGAATGCAACCTTCTTTTATATAAAAATCATTTATTTTAATAAGTTTAATGCTAAATTTATTACAAACTATGGTTTTCATCATTTATGTCATTTCAGTTATTTGACTCTCGCATAACTTGTTTATAAAATGTGTTTTACCATGAGTTCATATTTGTAACAATGTTTAATGCTATGTAATATATCGGAAAATCTGTGGTGAATGTCACTTTGATGAAGAAAAGACAGGCATTTCTTGGGTAATACAGAGAATAGAGCAGTGTGTGTTTATAGCATCACGAAACAATAGCAGTTTTTATGGAGGCACCATGAAATAAAATACAGTGGATTTGTCTGCAAACTATATAAAGTAAAAAGCAAAATAAAAGCTACCGAGTGTTGGAAGCTAAAGAAGCAATAAACAATATTTACAATCCAATCTGCACTTCAAAATAGCTCGACAGAAGCAAGTTACATGGTAGTTTGTGACTCTCTAAATGTAATGAGCTTTTTTCGGAGGCCCAATTTATCAAGTAGTGCATGGTAAAGTGTGCAAACGTATTCTGTCCTGATGTCAGAAGCAAATTTGAAAACATTTCATTGTCAGAGACTATAGAATGGTACCTTGGCTCATTAGTGACGTACTTACAAAAAAGATGAAGGCTACATGCAAAGATTTTATTTGTTTTTCTGTATCATGGATGAGTGTCCGGTTAACAAAAACAATTCTTCATTTTATCCGGAAAGTTAATGAAAATTTCGTCATCAAAGAGGAAATATTTACTAAGAATCAATGAAAGGAAACAATTGGTCAAGCCTTGCTTGAAGGTACTGTTGATTGTGTGGAGAAAAGTGACTTGTTCTGGAACGAAAATAAAAATGGATTCAGAGTTTTAAGTGGAAAAAATGTGTAGGTATAGCCCTTTAAGAACCGAAATATTATTATCTTTAAATATTAAATACTTCTGGTTATTAACATTATATTGACCCCAATGACGCTGGAAGAAAAAATAAAGAAATTTTCTCTCCCCTCCTAGAACGTAGACGGTACCCGTACGATCGGGCTGGTTGGGTTTTACCTGTGAAATTTTACATTTTTTAGCTGTAAGTTGATAGAAGAAACAAACTTGATTCAACTCAAACTGTTACAAATAAGAAAACTATTGATGTATAAATAATTTTTTTATTGACTCATCATATATTTACTGTAAAAATCTTTACAGCATGTTTTTGTTTTTGACAAGTATAAATAAACATTGCATTTTTCACAACGTGTTTTTGAACTGCTTTCCAAGTTTTCAAATTTGCACTTACGAGACCTTGAAATGTCATCAACGCATCCAAAATGTCTATACATGTCATGACTTTTATCCTGGCATGTCCTTTTAGGTGGCGAATTATAGTACTTTGATTTTTTTGCGGGAGGAATTGCACAACACTGTCATCATCATCAGTTCAATTTTGATAGTAGATGGAGATACTGCTAAGCGCTTCAGCTATCTCTAACTTAAATTTTAAGAGATCCATTTTGATTTTTTTTGGAGGAATTTTATTTGATATTGCAACTTGCTTGTACTGAAACCAAGAATTCTCTACTACTAAAACAATTAAATGAGTGGACTCACAAGAGACTTTGATAGTAAAAGATGATCCAAAATTGTCTTCCCATTACAAATATTTTCATGTTTTTCTTCATCACTCTCATCTAACTTGATTTTCTTTCCAGAGTACATGGTTCATATGTTTTGTCCGCAGCATAGTCATTATCTGAGCGATCACTAAATTCAGAATCTGATTTGTTCATCAATTGTACAATTTTTCTTGAGTGAGAATTCTTTTCCTTTTAGAAACCTGAAAAATTTTTTGGTTAAAATTTAGCACAGTATTCCATGAAAAAGAATTAAATGTATCAGGAAATTTTATTATTAAAAAAAATAATATTTAAACCACACCATAATAATTCCCACCGGAAAACCCAGATTTTTTTTCGGAGAGGAGGGGGGGGGGCGGAAAAGAAAGAGATATGGATGCAGATATCTGTGTAGAGCATGAAAAAATGTCATACTCCTCAGCAAAGGTATAAAAGAGAAATTAATTACAAAAAAGAGCGAGAAAAGATGAAAAGGGACTCGTCCGCGGCAACTCTCAAGAAAATATGGTATTAATTATATAACAATATATATATTACGTTTTTATTTAGGCTTCCATCAACATTATTGCAACAGAAAAGAAAACTTACATGGCAAGCACTTACCTTTATAGCTGCAATGACTCAAGTAACGCTATAGTCGCACGATCGTTCAGGTAACGAAATCCTGAACCTTACAAGCAAGACTAATAGAGTATAGTTACCATTTTTACTATTTTACAGTTATTTAAACATTAAGGCAAAAATTTGTATCCGAGCTATTAGAAATACACCGATAATTATCTTTTTCAGACAGATAAAAAGAAGACGTTATTTCGTTGTATTTGTAAAGAAAACTAGACTATCTAACTCGCACGATCGGGGGGGGGTCTTAAAGGGATAGTTAAGCCGTTAAAAACAAGTTATACAAATACGAGATACAGAGAGTGATGTATTTTCATTGCATTTAAAGGGTCTCAGGGGTGTTAACCCTTTTTTTTCTCGAATTTTCGAAAAAAATATATGTTGTTCTTCATTTTTTTCTGAACATTTTGATACTAACCACGTGACAATACTCTAAAAACTTCGAAAGTTATTCAAAAAATTGCAAACTGCAATTTAGTCATAACAACTTTTAAATGGACACATGCCACGCCCACTTATTTTTGATTTATGCATACGTTTCATTTTTCTGTTTTTAATAAGCCTCATGAAATATTTTAAGCGCTTGAGTTGATCAGAAGGAAGCCTTCAACTCAACACATTCATTCTGCTGTGTTTTGATTCTGTTGTGTTTACTTTAGCACACGTTTTTTTAAAACACTTATCTAAATCGAAGATATCTGTTGTTTTATACAAATAGCATTTGATTAATGGATACTCTGAAAAGATTATTGGGCAATCGCCCCAAGAAAAGATTTAGAGGAAATAAATATTTAAAGGTGCATGACTCACATGTTGCAGATATGAAAGATACGAGGAATTGTGCAGAAATGAAAAATACAAGTAAGTGTGCCGAAATGAAAAATGCTTCAAGTAAAAAACTTTCAGGAATTCAGACTTCATTAAAGTCAAATCTTGTTAAGGTAAGTGAAAACTTCAAAGGATATCGTATTTTTTATTTTATTTCAACCTTTAGCTCTATTTTGTCAGTATCATGCTGTTTAAAATGTCATAAGCCATTAACAATTAATGAAAAATTCACTCGTGGTTTATGTTTGAATTTTGAAATACATTGTAAAAACTGTGGGAGTATTTGTACTTTTTCAAGCTGTGAAAACACTGGGAATAAAAAAATAATGCTCCAGAAATTAACAGAAGATCTATTTTAGCAATGAGATGTATAGGTCAAGGTTTAGTGTCATTAAAAACATTTTGTGCTGTAATGAGTCTTCCTACTCCTGTTGAACAAAAATCATATGATGTTATTAATAATAAACTTTCACTTGTGTTATGAAGGAAGTCGCCGAAGAAAGCATGAACAGGGCAGCTGTCGAAAAAAATTCTTCGTCACCTGATAACATTTTAACGGTAAGTGGTGAGGGGACCTGGAAGACGAGAGGACATTCATCGTTGATTGGATACTCTAATAGGGGTAAGGTTTTGGATAGGGAAGTTTTGTCCTCATTTTGCTAAGGATGCGACAGTTATAAAGGGCTAAAGTTTGGTATCAAGTACAATAAATGGCAAAGAGCGCATAAGATTCCATGTAGAAAAAATTATTCTGGCTCTGCTGGTAAGATGGAGGTTGACGGGATGTTGAGGATTTTTAATTGATCAGAAAAGCTTCACAACCTGAAATATTCGAACTACATAGGAGATGGCGACACAAAAACATTCAATGCCCTTTCTGAAAACAAGCCATATGGCGATGACCATCTTATTCAGAAAATATAATGTGTAGGCCATGTGCAAAAGAGAATGGGTACAAGACTTAAGAAGCTTAAATTAGTATATGGTAAAAAGAAATTATCTGATGGTAAAACTATAGGCGGTAAAGGTAGATTAACTGATAGTTTAATTGATAAGCTTGCGCATTACTTTGGTAATGCTATTCGATACAATTCTGCTAGTGTAAAGGAAATGCGGAAAGCCATTTGGGCTGTTTGGTGTCATTCTTGCAGCACCGATGATGAACCGATGCACTGGTTTTGTCCTACAAATCCAAATACATGGTATAAGTATAATGCTGCAATTAATAATAATTTACAAAATTATAAACACAAACCCTCATCTGCGAAAGCTGTTCGAGATGTAATTAAGCCTGTATTTGCAGACTTATCTCATCTGGCACTCCTGAAGAAATGTTTAGGAGGTAAGACACAGAATCCTAATGAAAGTTTAAATTCATTAATCTGGAAGTTTTGTCCGAAGACGATTGATTCTAGCCTTCAGATTGCAGAGATTGCTGCAAATCTAGCAACCAGCATTTTTAATGATAGAAATCAAATACTTATTACTATTTTAGAGGAATTTGGCTTAAAAATTAACAAAAATGTTTGTGTGTCCCTGGCTGAACGTGACAATCGTCGAATCTTTACGTCAAGAAAGAGGAGCTTAGCATCATCGTTTGAAGTTCGCAGAGCCAAACAAATTAAAAAGAGTAAGGAAATTGAGCTGTTTGAGCAACAGGAAGGCATATCATATGATCCTGGAGCATTTTAGCATGTAAGTTTTAAAATTTATTTTCTCAAATTCAATTTAAAACTTTAAAGCCTTTTTTCTCAGTTTGTGTTTTTTTCACGTACGCGCATTGCGTTTAAAAAACTATCATACTTTGATGCATTAAACTTTACAGAATTATAAACTTTATCATAATCTTTAAATCCTAGCTATTTATAGTATTACATATTTGTAATTTTTTGAAAAATTTCAAAAAAATTAAATTTTTTAAAAAAAATGTAAAAAATTTATTTATTTTATTTTTTAAAAATATTATTTTTTATTCTATTTATATAAAATCGCTACCACAACATGTAATAAGGATATATTTGACTTTATAAATCAACTTATTGCTAGTAATTAGAATTATTATTTCAGAAAATATCTTGCGCGTCGTAAAACTTACTATTTGTTTCTTACAAAAATTTTTCTTATATTTATGTGCTTATTATTTTTTAAATTATGGTTATATTTTAGACATTTTATACTTTTTTGAAACTTTATTCCTTTATAAAAAATGTGTAAAAGAATCAAATTATTTCATTTTAACCTGAAAGAATTATTTCTAGTCGAAAATTGTTCATATTTTGTGCTCTCGAAACATTTTTAACACCCCTGAGACTTCTTAAATTAGGAGAGCCTGTTTAAAATTACACTGGACTTTATTATGTTACTTCTAATTTCAAATTTTTAAATTGGGACAGCTAGTTGTAAATATGCAATATGTTTTTTGTTTTTTTTTCTGTATTTCATTTTTGTTTTGCTTCCTTTCAGTACATTAATAATTTTTTTAAATGTTTTATTTTCGATAGATCACGCCTCTCAAGTGGGGTTATTAACGCCTTTCTAGAGAGTGATTAGTAACGTCACACTGTTCAGCTACACGAGGGGTTTTGGAGACGGATCTCGTAATTTTGAACCATGGTCAAGTGACGAGAACGACACTTGAGCTGGCATCCCCCTCTCCTAATTACCACACCACACCAACGGGAGGACGTTTGAGCTCTCAACAGATTAACCTGCATCGCTCCGCTACACGGTGGGTCTTTAGTAGTACTGGGTTCGAACTCGTGACATACATGCCATGATCCGATACCTTGACCACTAGACTTCCGCGACCATCCTCCAAAGGGAGCACCAGTTTCAGAAAGGCTGTCATACACTATTTCTGAAGTAAAACTTTTTTACGCATGCTTGGCTTAGGGAGTAAGCTGGTGAATGGGTGACGAGAGCGTTACGAAAAGTGTAATCGGGCGAGGTGAACGGAATTTGAGAGGGAGATATAAGTTAGTAAAGATAGAAATACAAGAATTACATTTCTATATTACTGTAGGGGCAAGAGAGAGAAAACACTGTGATCATCTAGTGAGTGATGGAGTGAGTGAGTGATGGAGTGAGTGAGTGATGGAGTGAGTGAGTGATGGAGTGAGTGAGTGATGGAGTGAGTGAGTGATCGAGTAAATGAGTGATCGAGTAAGTGAGTGATCGAGTAAGTGAGTGATCGAGTAAGTGAGTGATTGAGTGTGTGATCGAGTAAGTGATCGAGTGAGTGAGTGATTGAGTTGCTTTTATATCCTTAGTCATAAAAAAGGTCTCCCCACCTACTGTAATTAACAAGGTATTAGTCTTTTAAACAGCATCTGTATAGTATTCTTGCGTGTGATCAACCTTTTTAATAGATTGTTACCTTTGACTAATGATATAGTTGGAGAATACCAACATGGGTTTTGAAAAGGAAAATGTTCGTTGAACACATTGTTAACAATAGGAAGAACGATTCTTCTATCATGAATGTCAGAAAACAGTTTTCCATGGTTACTTTCAGTTGCCAAAGTCTCAGAAAACACATGTCGGACTTGAGTGATCCCGTAATTGATTGAAGCAATATTTTGTTTCTATCAGAAACCCGGTCAAATGATGATGAAAATGTTGACATCCCGAATTTTAATTGTATTGCGAAATTTAAGAGCAGAAATGTTAGATCAGCAAGAGTGGCAGTTTATCAAAAATCAAATGATGCCTCGAATATAGCAACTTGGAACATTGACATTTTATTACGATATATTAGTGAAATCGATATGGGTCAATCATCAATTGGTGATATATGCGCTGCCCACTGTGTTTTGGACAATAGAACAACATCATAATGGTAGTTGCTTACATTTTGCCCATAGCACAGTCAATATTATAAAGTTTTTATATATAGGACTTATGATTTACGGTCGAGTAGGCTCTGAAGAATTAGGAGAAAACTATACCATATGTGTTACCACTAATTTTAGCAGGAGAATTCAATGTTAATTTTGCGTCTGAAGATGGACAACTCTTGGTAAACTTTCTACAAGATAAAATAGAACTACAAATGAATAAAATGAATAATAACCGAAATGAGCCTACCAAAAGACATGAAACAACAATCGATGCAGTGTTCTCTAGAAATCTTTCTAATTTTCATTCCAAAACATATGTATCTTATTTCTAATACCATAAGCCTATTGTCTTGGTCTTACAATCAACACAGTTATTACTGATGTATCCGATAATGAAAATAATGAACAAAAATAAAAATCTATTCAACAATATTAATTTATCGATGAAAACCCATAATAAATTTAAATATTTGTAGAAAATTAATATGTTTATATGAATACACATGTATATATTATACATATATAATATATACATGTGTGTGTGTGTACATACATATATATATACATACATATAGATGAAGCTAAAGAAGTTTTACTTCAGTCGTGTGGTCTTAAGCACACTCGTTTTCCCCCCAAAATTCTAAGACTTTTTTTAACAATTAAAGTAAGAGGGAGATACTTTTATAAATGTCCTAAAATATAAGCTTTGTAGAACAGCTATGGAATTAGCTCTCAGTGATTAATAATTCTTTATTATTTTTTTAATTTCAAAATTAAATTTGAGGTATTTTTACGATTTTTTATTTATTTAAGAATAAAAAAAAATAATAACAAAAAGTTAAATAGCAGCGATAGAAAGAAACGCATATGCATATTTAAACGGCTTAAAGATTTTTAAAAATTAAAATACTGTAGAACCTGTTTTTGTGCGGTCCTTTTTTATGCGATTTTATTCTTGTGAATTTTTTACTGTGCGATATTTTTTATGCGGTATATAAATTTCAACGGCCTTGGCACCACTGAAAAATTTTCTGTCAATGTACCAATGACGATGGAGAATGTTAGGGCCTTCCTGCAAAGGAATGTTTTGCATTTAATATTTTATAGTCATGGGAGGGGGGATGACCGGAGTGCCTGGCTGTTTCGAGTTTTAACCCCTCATCATTAGGATTTTGAATAACTGTAATGTTATGAATCTTGCCCTTTGTTAATATTTTATAGATTGGGTAGATGCGTACTTGGCGTTAGTTAGGCATTGGGCACCCTAGAGTCCTGAGCCCCTCCCACCTGAAGGTGGATGTTGCCGGGGTGTATGTTACGCCACTGCAATGTACATATATACACTTCAAAACGCTATGTTCATTTGTTATAAACCGTCTCCCGACAATGCACGTTCAGTTGCTTTCTCTCAACGCGCTAACAGCCCACGCTTGATTGAAGACGAAAGTTTCAATGACAGTGACATTACCAATAATTTTATAGATTATTAAGTCAGACAAGAAGAACCGGATTTTTTGAGAGCTGAAAAATATATGTAGGGATACAGCTTTCCAAAAAAATTGGAAAAGCATTTTCTTAAAATAGATATCAATTCCGGGATTATGAAATTTCACAAAAAGAGCTTCGATCACGCATATCCGTTTATCGTGACATTTACAAGCAACTCTGACCAACCTTCGTCGTAAAAATTAATCTCTTATTTTATGGTGCCAAAAATAAATCAATTGAAATTGTATCTTCAAGTGGCGAAAGCGATTTCGAGCTTATTCATCACAGGAAGAGGAACGCTTTGGATTACGATGAGTAGCAGTGAATTATGTATATGCATTTTGAAAATTTCTTCATGTATACATGAGAAACTAAATATTTTTAAAATGTTCCGTGTGTAATTTAATTATTTATTTTGTTATAGAAATACCTTCTGATGAATTTCGTAAGTAATTGGCATATTTTCTAAATGCGACTTTTTATTATGCTCTCCCTCTCCATCTCATTAAAAAAATTCTATAGTATTTTGTTGAATTTTCTTGTAATATGTATGAATTTGTGAAATTTTCGAATATTTTTCTATGCGTTTCTTATTTACCGCACAAAAACCGATTTAACTGTATTAGCAATTTCAATTTTACAGACATTTTGGAATATATTCGAAACTTCCTAAAAGGAATTATAACTCAATATAGTACATGTATATAAAATATAATTAAAATGAAATTTCAAGTATGAAAAATTTAAAAAAAAATTAGATGGTACTGCAATTTAAAATATTTGTGCATACTGTTTAAAAGAAAAAATAAATTGATTTTTGGACACAGACACACAGTAGTAGGACGATAAATGAATTGAAACGATGGTAGTTTTTTAAAAATCTCTTCTTGGGAACTTTTGGCCTTCCAAGACAATGATTTCTTTACATTTTAAGTTACAAATATTCAGAATTGGATGAATTGTTTGTGGAGAGAAGGAGAAATATTTTTTTGTTTTGTGATAAGTCTTAAAGTAAGTGAATATTGAGTTTTCTTAAACACCACGGGGTGTAAATTTTAAACATTTATTTTGCATTTTTTTCATCTTTGCACCTAAAAGGAAGAGAAATATAAGAAATTTTTTACTATTTTGCACTAATTCAGTAGATTGCTTACATTTTTAAAAGCTGCCCATCAGTGTTTGTTAAATTTAAATGATTTATTTTACTCTTTTCTTTAGAAGATTTCTTGCATGCAATCCACGGTGCAGCAGACGTCGACGCATTGACGAAGCCGACATTAGTACATCTGTAGCAGTAGACCAATTTGCTGCTAACTACCTGGAGGAAGGTGTACGGTCATTCACCGCCATACGGAGCAGGGGTCGATCGTCGTTCGCTGACGTCACCTTCCATCGACCTCTGCGAGTTTTTCAAGTTGTTCGGTGCTCGTCGGTGCACTGCTTCCAAACTTGCATCACTGTGGAACTGTTCCGCTGCACACGAGCTCCTATTGCGCTATAGGAAAATCTTCCTCCTCGAAGGCCGATAATCCTCCCCTGTTCAAACTCCGTGAGTTGTTGGAATTTCTACTTATTTCGTCGTGGAGAGGCATACTTAAATCTCACTAAATACTCGCCACTAACAAATAATGTTTATCTATTTTCAACGTCCCACTACATCCCTCTATTTATACGCTTTCAGCATCAGTTCAGAGAGCGCTGCGCACGCCACGTAAGTGCTGTGGCTCTGAAACTTTACTATTATACTTTACATTCTATAATTGATATTTGCTACAAAGTTCATTTAATTCTGATGAATCCTTCATTGTGTTGCATTTTTTTTACAAACAGTAGTGTACATGTTTCTATGATTAGGAGGTTTTGTGTACATTTGCCTTGATCAACATCCTTAATGAAACATGATAATGAAAAAACTCCGATTAACCTATTATTTTAATAGGCACGTGATGTCCATTGTTATTATTAACAGCACTTGTCTTGAAGTAAACTAAACTCAGTGATAAATGGCTCTATGCATTGAATCAATATCAGAAAGATTAAAAATATATTTATTAGACAAAATATGAGTATGAAGAAATTTAAAACCATGCGTGAAAACACAACATTAAAAATAATCTCTAATGCGACATTAAAAACCACTGAGAACTCCCATACCAGAGGATTTCAAGTTCTTGGAGCCATTAGACTAATTCAGATATTTGTCAATGTTTTTTATAATTCCTTTTTTTTCACTCAAAGTCACTAATGTGAAGGATCACTTCTTTCAACTGAACCAGAGCGGAATAGTTGACCTTAATTGATATCATTTTTTGTTTCTAACCTTAAAAAATTATCCTTTTAAACGTCTGCTTCATTTTTTTAGACTTTTTATATTTCAGAAAGTGAATTAGTCGCCGTTTGGATGAATTTTCTTCTCACATTATGAAACAACTCCGTGATTGATTTCGAAAAAAAAAAAAAAAAAACAAGGCAAGATTTATTTTTACTTTGATTTGACCCTTTTTTTAACAGCACTTTAAATAAAATTTTGTCAATTTATTAAAGTTCCATCATTTGCTTGTTAGTAGAGGTGGAAATTTTAAGATTTAATTTTTTTACATTTTTTACTGTAATGATGAGAATCCTTTCTTTTTTCACCTTAAAATAGTATTTGACCCGGTATTAGATTAGTCCCGGTTGAATCTTGATTCAATGACTCATTGAAAATAAAAAATATTTCATCTCATAAAATAATATTTTCTGCTTTGATTTATATGTATTTTAATTAAAGTCCTGATCACACACAAGTTAGATCTGTCGATTATTTTTCTGTAACAAAAATAAATGGTTGTATATGTGTGTGGATATATCTATGTAAATAAACTTTTTAATAAATAAAAATTAAAGCCTTTGACAAAATTTTTATATTTTCATTTCCCAAGTTTTATTATTTTTCATGAATTACTGTTCTTTATTTACTAGTTGGTATACCTGTTCGCAGAGATGAATTGAAAAATATAACAATCAAGATGGAATGAGAAAAAAAATTAATGAAGTCTAATTTACGAATTGTATTTAGAAATATTTTTAATAATTTTAAATAACTGCAATGCGACTCCAAAGAAAGAGCGATTTAGTGAATAAAATAAAGCAAATTCAAATATATAATTATTGCTGAATTACTTGTGGTATTTTCCGGGCTTATCTGAAAAACGTAATACCCTTTAAAGATAAAAGCAACAGCAAAGTTTATGATTGAATTCAAAAATGGTTTATTCGGGTCTCTTTCCATGTCATAAAATTTAATTTTGGGGAAAGTATTGAATTTTTAATTTCATATATCCTGTAAAGCATTGGAAATCTTAGTTATCTAAAACCTTTGAAGCCACAATACACACGAATGAAATTAAAAGCATTTTAGTGTCAGATGGTTTGAAAAAAAAAAGGAAAAAAAAAAGAAAGAAAGGAAAAATAATTTTTTAAATTTGAAACCTCAAGTTAAAATTTTATTGTTAACACTCTTTTTTATTCTACTTCTTAAAAGCATTTACTGTCTATTGTTTTCAAATAACTTTAAAAACATAATAAGATACATTTAAAAAATTTGGTGTTACATTTAGTAGTACAGTTTCTAAAAGTATCTGTGAAATACTAAGTGGCAATATATATATACAAGCTTTTATTAAGTATTTTCCTTAGTGTGGTATTTGTTTGAATTTGGTTTTAATCTTTTCATTTAAACAATATTATTTCTCTCTTTGAATTCTTTTTTATATTGTTTAGCAGCTTTTTAAAGCTTCACTTTTGTTTTGTTGACTGAGTGAATTAAATGTGCAATTTAAGAAATAAGCGTAAATCTATTAACCGAAATTTCCATGGCCATCATCACTCCTTTGTTAGACATTTGAGGATGTACGCACAGTCAGTGGAATTTAAAATTGTAACTGTGGAAAAATATTGAACACGAAAATTAGAAAAATGAATGCAATGGAAATCGTATTTTTAGTTTAAAGTGTTTTTAAAATTCTCAGTTCCTCGTTGTGTTTAGCAAAATGCTTAGAACTCAGGGGAAAATCTGGGCTTAGTTTCTATTGAATATGGCTCTTCATTGCAAAAATTGCAGTTTTATCAATGGGTTTCCAACAGCTATAAAAGGAAACAAAATGAATGAAATAAATATTCAGATGGTTCTAGGTATGTGATTGCTAGGAAAAATCTATACTGCTACAAAAAAGCTGAGTACTGCATATGTAAGGTTAGATATCGCCATTATTGCATCTCCTTCCCCCTGTACGTCGAGTGGAGCAATCCACACTGACGTAATAGCCTGCCATTGCTTCCCGAAAGAGCATTTTGCGGGAACACTAAGACGCGTAGAGAGGCTTTATACTAGACGTAGGAGAAAGACTTTTTCTCCATTGGTACCCACTGTATCATCCATTACTTCATATTTAATGAATCATTGTATTTTACAATTAGATGGTTGTAGTCTTTTTCCCTTAGTTTATCTAAGGCAGCTTTTAAGAGCTGTGAAAAGAAGCTGCTGAAATTTGTTTCAGCATTTGCATGGAAATTTATGAAAATGCTGCAGCTTTTGAAATAAGAGAACTGAATGATCAAGAGGACTTAACAACATCGAGGCATCTTGTGATGGCACCTGGCAACATCGAGGTTATACCTTACTAAATGGATGTGCTGCTGCTTTATCTATTGACACCGCTAAATTTGTAGATGCAGAAATTATGCCCCAAAACTATTGAATATGCATTTGAAATAAAAAAAATCCAATTTATCAGAAGGTCCTATTTGTTCCCCAAATCATTCTGGTCCATTACTCAGCAGCATATTATCTACTGGAGCATATCATACTTCGAAAGCTATTTCCGTTTGAGACAGCTGAAGTATGCATCTTTGTGTATTGATGGACACTCCCAAGGGTACACAGTTGTGGTAGGCTTGTAGGGCAAAAACAGTGTCGTCAATTAGGAATGCATTAGGATCAATTAATATTTTCGGGACACTTGGCGCTGGTTTCTCTCAGTGAAAAGACGTGTCGATTGCTCACTAAATAAAACTGTTTTTTACAAAAGTTCTCGATACTGACTTCGAAATTTTTTATGTATACAGAAAAATAATTTTGATTTTTTTATCTATTAATGAATTAATTTCATCATTTCAATTTCTTTAATTCTCCTTCCCAATAAGAATACGTGCTTTATTCTATAATGAAATACCGTAGCATTGTTCAATGTCGCGTTCACCACTCAAAAACAAACGCCAGAGGAGAAAATTCAATCGAAAACTGAAAGTCATACTTATTCAAGTTAATCTTTTAAACCTGTCTTGTCATTTTTAGGAATTAGACTTCTTTTTTTTTTCTTTCTACATGAATGAATTTTAAAAGCATTTGCATCTTTTTTTTATTTCTTTATAATTCGTGTGGGATTATCCATAGCTTCAGAAATAAAAAAGAAAATGCTAAAAATATATCCCGCCAGAATAGGGAACGGCTCTGGGGTTCCTAATTATCATTGTTTTTACTTTTGCATAGCTCAATTTATTCAATGTGTGAGAATAAAGCTAGGATAAAGAACGATAGATTATGAGTATTTCACCATGTTTTTCTTGTTTTAGTTTGTATGTGATTACTAGTTATATCCCTAACCACCTCAAACCCGTTATATCTGCCTTTAGGTAGTGTGACAGATCGACTTTGACTATAATTTATTCCTTTTAGTGTATCAGGAGCTCAGTTGTGAGCCTTTCAGTGGGGCAGCTGGTAATTTCAATTTTGCGTTATGTATAACACGTGTTACTTTTACTTGTTCAAAGATGGATATTACTTCGAGGAACCGTTCTAAAATAAATCGCTCTCAATGAACACACTTCTATGACTGTGAGAGATATAACTATGGCAGTTGGTGTGATCGAATAAAGTGTTTCAAGAATTTTAGGTACATTTCAAAATTCTGGATCATCATCTCCAAAAAGAAACCAAAAATGAGGATGCAAACGGAAAACTACACCAAGAAGTGATAAAATTTTAAATAGAAATAGCAAATTAAATCCAAGAAAGACAAGCATAGACATTTGAAGGGATTTATTGGATAATGGTGTTCAAAAGTGAGTAATACCTCAACTGCACGGAACTTCTGGAAGGTGGCCTTCAGGCAAAATGACTGAGGAAAAACTATTTCTAACTCAGAAAATGATGAAAAAACGTTTAGCATAGGCTGAAAAATACCGACCATGAGCTGTTAAGGTGTGGAAAAAGGTGATTTTGAGGGATGAAACATTTGTGCAGGGATACAAATCAAGTGTAGTTAGATGAAGTGAAGTTGAAACTTTGTTACCAGTTCATATCCATCAGACTAAAACACCCTTCTAGACAGATGTGGAATTTCTTTTCCTCAAGAAATGGCAATGGAAGCTTAGTTTCTCTTAAATGCATGATGAATTTTGTCAAATATATAGAAATATTATTTAGTAGGATTGTTCCATATTCATGGAAACATTTGATGTAACATTTCAACATGACTTGACCCTTGTCACAATTCGAAATTGGTCCATACTTTTATGCGGGAAAATAAAATAAAAGAGCTCGATGGCCTGGAAATTCCCCAGACTTAAATTCTATTCAAAACTGATGGCATATTCTCAAGAATTGTTTCCCTGAGATTAATCGCACGACAACAGAGCAAATAGTAAAAAGGGCTATATGAGTGTGCTTCCAAAATGATGAAATCATAAATCAACTCTAGTGAATACCAATACATGTTGAAAAGGTTATATCTGGTAAAGGAGGACATATTTCATACTATAATATACAAATTTTTCAGTCTATTTAAAGTATTCAATGATAAAAAGCTAGGGTTTAGAAAAAGAACTTTCTCCCATTTGCCCCAATTAATTCGAACAGTATAATATATATATTTGTTAAATACAGCTTTAGCCCCAGAAATTACTCAAACAACAATGAATGACTTTTACGTTCTTGCCTGTTGAATCAGCTAGTTACATTTCATAAATATCATTTTGTCGAACGATTAATTAAATAACTTTATCTCTGGTGTGAAAGCGTTAAATATCCATTGCACCAAAATGCAACATATGTGAATCAGTACTTTCTATCGATTTAATTTAATTTATTCAACATACTTCTCTCTGTTTCCTCTTACGGTAACTGATGGCAATAATCATATCAAGTATGAAAGCACTATATTATGTGTGAGCCCTCAGTATATTATTATCTGTTAGATTATTATAAAATGAGGTAAGTAAATAATGACTTTTTAAGATGATTCAAACTGCTACAAATAAAAGGGATTGTTGTAAAATATTTAATCTAGAAGAAATAAAACACACAGTTTAGTATAAATTTCATAACAGAAATCTATGCAAAGTTTTCATTTCTTATGGCAATACGCGGCGAATGGTAACTTTTAATTTTATTTCTCAAAAGACATCTTTTAACAAAAGAGCAGATATTCATGCTCCTATATACACATCATTTTGTAGTTTAATGATGAAACAATATTTACACGTAGTATATATAGAAAATATTTACAGTGTATGTATAATAGGTTTTAGTTGTGTGAAGGTTTAAAATACCAAATTTAAATTTTGTGAAATTTTCTCTCAATGACCTTTCTATCTTAAAATGTATAAATTTGAAAGGATATTTTTATCTGACCTGAACAAATCTCTGTCTTCCTGGATCTTCTTAGTGATGTGCGTGTAAAATACTACATGATGTTTTAATTAGAAATTCATTAAATACGTGTGCTTTAATAACAAAAGCTTGGTTCCAGTTCTTTCAAACATTTGTAAGAGAACTTGAGGAATCTTCAAGTTTATTTTCTTAAAGTGAACATATCCTAAGTATAAGGCATTTTGTTTTTCAATCACGAAAAATGTTATAAAGCAATCTTTAGTGTGCCCAAAATCTTAGGTAATGGCGTTAGAAAACAAATGCTAGTTTATTTTTAATTTTATACTTTTCCAAGGATAGATTTTTTGAGTTTAGTGCGTTATTAAATATAAAAATAAAATAATTCTGTTGGATATTGGAAATAATGGCCACTTTTATTAAAAAAAGTATAAGGAGCATCCTACTTAAACCATTAATTCCTTCCTGTCTTTTCCCGAGCCAAGCTCGGGCAGGTGAAAAGTACTATCCTGGCTCATCCCGAGTGTAGCTCGAGGACTGTGAAAATTTACACTGTGCAATCGGTCTTTCCCGAATTAGTTCACGTGGGCATTTTATTACTTGAAATAATTGAAAAGTATCACACACACTTGGCGGAATTTTCTGCAAAAAGAGGATGTCCTTCTGCTGAGCACTCCCTTCACGCGTGTCTGAAAGACACTTTGTTCAATACACCCCCCAACAGAAAAGAAAACTTATCTAATTCAACTTCTATTTGCTGGTCAGTAAAGGGAAGAAGAGAAACAAGATTCTACTCTTCAGATTGCGGACTGTGTGCCGTACCTTGTCTTCGAATTTATTATACACGATCAAATTTTGATTAATCATTTCATAATCATTTATGTCAATGCAAAAGATGTAGATGTAATTTAAGATAAAAGCTAGGTATTCCAAGCTTTATATTTATAGTTAGGGTGAATTGACACCAAAGTCTAATGATTCCTGCCATACAGAAATCCTACTTTACAGATAAATTACTCATTTATTTGAACAGATTCTTTTACGTTAATTTTTAGGAAATTTTGTATGCGAAGGGTGCTATTATGTTTACAAAGATATGTAGGTTTGAAAATAAGCATAAAAATATTGTCATATTCTTACCCATAATCCAGAAATAAAATAAGCATGGTAGGGGATAAAGTGTTAAAAGTAGAAGTCTGTTATTTTACCGAAATTTTTAAAACAGTGTTCTATGTAAAAAAGATTTTCTAAAACATGATTTGACTTTATGAGTATGATGGATATATTTCGAACAAGTTAAGAATAGGAAAGATACATCAGAGAGAGTGAGAGAGAATCCTAACCTGGCCTTGTAATGCTTTTACAGAATGGTTTATATAATGTCGGGACCCTGTTACGATCACCCTATTTACGAATACAAAAGGATTAATTCTTATTTTGGAAAATAACACAAGCATCTGTTATAATTAAAAGAAACTATTCAAACACTGTGATTGTTTGTTTATCAAAGTTGCACAAGGGTTGTAGGTGACGAACCTCGTAATTTTGAACAACGGTCAGGTGTCGGTGAGAACCCCCGAGTTTTGTGGATACCCACTCTCCAAATTTACACACCACGCTATCGTAAGGACTTTGAGCCTCTAGAAATTTAATGCGCATCAACTCCAATACACGACGAAACTTTAATGTCACCTGGATGCGAACCCGCAACGTGACAGATATAACTTCATCTTCACCGCAATCCTTACCACTAGGCTATCGCGACTGCTCACTCACTGCGAACAGAACAGAGAAACTCCAAAAAAATAGACTCCTATATATGGAAAATATTCGTGTAACATTCAAAATAACAAGAAATAAGTTAAAAGCGAAAAATAATTAACTGTTACAAATCTTAATTCTTATTGGACTATCAGAATTAGTGCATTACTCACGAAGTATTTCTTTTTCTAAATATGCACTAAAAGACAACTCTTAAACATGCAGTACTTACATAAATACCAAAGAGGAATTTTAAAGACAAGTAACATTAATTTAAAATAAATATTTCTTTTGCATTTGTAACTTCTAATGCTTCAAAGAAATTTGTACTCAATGCTGTAAAGCAATCCTCCATGGGTATCTCTCCAAGTACTTCCCCAAATTGGATAATCATCTAACAATACATTTCAGATGTTGAATGAAACCGTCCTTGATGCATAAGACATCTGACGCTGAAACAACGTGCAACGGAAATCCATAGGTTAGCAAATGAAATATTCATTTACTCAATGATAGTTCAACGTTAAGACTGATAGCAATGCATTTTACTCAAAGATTGTCATGTAAATAAACTGGGAAGGGCGTCATTCTGATAATGCACCCATGTATGAATTTCAAATGCCATTGCCAATAAATTATTAATATTGATCTCAATTTACAGTTGAGACTACCAAAGAGGGGACAGCTTGAAATGTGTTAAGTAATCAGTTCGTAAATCAATGTGTAAGCAACGTCTGTGGTAGACAGATAGCACCACGATCAACGTTTCGGGTGCTGCGTTAATAACCGATAATTATTATCATACAACGAATATAAATTGAGTATGGATATGTAGATCAGTATGAGAATTTGTTTTAATGTGCTT
Organism: Trichonephila clavata; assembly: GCA_019973975.1. Lineage (NCBI taxonomy): Eukaryota > Metazoa > Arthropoda > Arachnida > Araneae > Nephilidae > Trichonephila > Trichonephila clavata. Next base: position 47,410 of record BMAO01021251.1, read on the forward strand.
TAAATAATTGGTATTAACTGAAAAGGAAAATTGACAAGTAAAAGATTAATGGTGTTACGCTTTATGGATCTTGTATGAGTCTAGAGCAGCGATACTTGTCAGTCTAGAGCAGCGATACTCAAACTGCGGCCCGCGAGCCACATGTGGCCTATTGGCTTTTTCTGAGTGGTCCTGCTATGGCAGATTGCACTTAGAAATTCAATGCATTTAGAACAATGTGCTAAAAATTTAGGGGAATATCTATCAATGAAATAATCAAATCTATCAATTTACATTTTTTGATAGAATGCAAACAAGAGGCTTGGTTATGGATGAAGGAACTCGAAACTACCCCATAGCTCAATAAAAAATGCGTAGAAGTAAATATTTTGTGTGTATCTAGAAGGAATAATAAAAATCTATTTTTTAAGAAGAAAATCGACTCACTGAATGATTAATCACGATATCTCCGGAACTATTCAAACTACAGAATTGAAATTTGGTAGACATGTTTTTTTCATGGAGTAGAGATCCGCTAAGAACGGATTTTGCTAAATTTGAACCGCAAGGGGCGTTACGGGTGTTAAGGAGCGTTACAAATAACTTTTTCCATTTTTAAACTACTCGATGTACAATTGGATAAGCAGATTCCTTTTATTGCGTTGAGATACTACAAAATGAGTGTTTAGTGAAAGTCGACCCCAAGGGGTGTTGCGGGGGCTTAGAGGGCGTAATAGATAATTATTCCAATTTTTAAACTTAGATGCACAAACTTTAAATTTGATAAATAGATTCCATTCATAGAGTAAAGATCAGCTACATGATGGGTTTTGTGAAAATAACCCCACAAGTGGCGTTGCGGGTTATTAAAGGGCGTAATAGATAAATATATTTCCGTTTTTAAAATACTTGACCAGCCAACTTGAAAATTGGTAGGCATGTTTCTTTCATAGCGTAAATATCCACTACAAAATGGGTTTTGGAAAAATTGTACCCCAAGGGGTGTTGCTGGGGGTTATGGGGAGATATAAATAATTATTCCGATTTTTAAACTATTTGACGCACACTCTTGGAATTTGGTAAGCAGATTGCTCTCATAGGGTAGAGATACGCTACAATATGGGTTTCGTGAAAATCGACCCCCAAGTGGCGTTGGGGGCTTTAGGAGCGTTATAGATATTTATTTCCATTTTTAAACTACTGGACGTACAGTCTTGAAATAGATAAGCAGAATCCTTTCATGGAGTAGAGATCCGCTATATAATGTGTTGTGTGAAAATCGACCCCAGGTGGCGTTGCGGGGGCTCAAGGGGTGTATAGATAAATTTTTTTTCATTTTTAATTTATTAGACGCACAGTCTTGGAATTTGGTAATCATACTCCTTTCATTGAGTAGAGATTCGCTACAAAACGGCTTTTGTGCAAACAGACCCCCAAGTGGCGTTGCGGGGGCTCAAGAGACGCATAAATAATTCTTCCCCTTTTTAAACTATGAGATGCATAGTCTTGAAATTTGGTAAGTATATTCCTTTCAAAGAGTAGAAAACCTCTTCAAAATGGGTTTCGGGAAAAACCAACTCATAAGATTCATTTCGGGGGATTAAGGGGAATAATAGATAAAGATTTCCGTTTTTAAACTATTAGATCTACCTACTTGCAAATTGGTAGGCATGTTCCTTTCATGGAACAGAGTTCTTCTAACAAAGATTAAAACGAAAATCCACCCTAAGGAGGATTGTGAAAGGTCAAGGGGAGTTATAGAAAAAAATTCCTTTTTTTTTTAATTACTAGACCCACGTACTTGAAATTGGTTAAGCATGTTTCTTTCGTTGAATAGAGATTCACTAAGAATGTATTTTACGGAAATCAACTCATGGGGGAGCAGGGGGTTACTGGGGCGTATTGACACATACAAAATTCACCTTGTCGAACTACAAGGACTATAATAATGGAATTTGGTTTGCATTTGCCTTTTGTTAAATTGAAATCCGCCAAGAACAGTTATATTGGAGAACGACTCTCAACGGAATTACGGAGGGCATTGATACTAAAAACTTCGTTTTTACTCTATTATATTTAGACTTGAAATTTATCTTGCATGCTTATTTTACGGAGTAGAGATCCACCAAAAATTGGTTTTGCGGAAATCCACTTGGTTATAGGGTTACGAAAGTGCAAACATCACTCTATACTTCAATTTTAGAGATTTTTAGAAAATACAAATTAGAAGACCGGTCCTTTTTTATATCCAGAGTTGAGAGTTGCAGGTATAGTTATATTTTTCAATATAATCGAATTATTATTGCTAGGGCTTAGATATCAATAATTTATACATATATAAAGAGTATATATTTATAAAACGTTAAATACTCAGCGCAGTGGGTGGGTAACGGCTAGTATTAAAATAAAAGCGGAAAATTAGAGTTTTAATATTTCGATCAATTTCGTTTGATCGAATGCTGCTTTGGTCCTATAGTGTTTTTTCCCATTATACACATGTTGTGGCCCGTGTGAAATACCTGCATATGTACGTGACCCGGCGGAAAAAAAGGTAAGGTATCCATGGTCTAGAGCAGCCATGTCAAACACACGGCCCGCGAGCCACATGCGGCCCGCCAGTACGTAGGTTGCGGCCCTCGGAGACATTTTACAAAATTAATTACAGTTTACAAAATCAATCTTTTAAGGGTTTTATTTATTTTGAAGTTTATTTCCGGTAAACTTTTAAAAATTTACAACATACTAATCTCTCTCTCTGTTATATATTGTTTTTTAAAAAAATCCTTTTTAATTATAGAAATAAGCCGCCTATTTTGTATAGTGGTCAGTGAAGCTGACTGCGGTGCCGTAAGGACTGAGCTCGAATCCCGGAGAATGCATGGATGTTTGTGTTGTAATCATTTCTTCTGTCTGTGTTGTATGCCCCCCTGTTATACATTGCGTGGTGCACGAGATTTATGAATGTTAAAAAAAATTATAGAAATAGCCTTTAAATGAAAATTATTTTTAATATTTTATTAATTTTTTAATTTAATTTAATTTTTATTAAATTCTTAAATGCATTTATCAATATTATTTTTTATAGATTTCACGATTTATCGTGCGTGCGACTTTTATTTCTCTTTGAAGTTTCCAATCAGTGATAGACGAACAGCGTGACCAGAGAAGCAGTAGAAATATTATTTTTTTAAATTTAAAAACCCTATGATGGCCAAGACAAAATGTAGTGTTTACTCAATAGTTTGTGAATGAAAGTGAATTTTGGTTTTTATCCATATTAAACTAAAAAGTTATTCAATAAAAACATTATCAATCTTCAAGAATAGAGCAAGAAAAGATGAACATCGTAATTTTCAAGAAAAATGGGAACTGCAATATTTTATGCCCAAAGCAACAATAAAATATTGTGCCTGACATGTAAAAACTGTAATTCAGTTGCTAAGGAATATAATTTTAAGAGATACTCTGACACAAATTTAAAAACAATTTATGACGTATATGTTGCGATACTTTGCGAGTTTTTTTTGTGTTGGAATTGAAATTAACTCTTAAAAAATGAAAAAAATGTATTCACTACATTTGTTCAGTTAGAGTAAATATTAACGTCTCACTATTCAGCTACTCGAGAGCGTTTGGTGACGGATTTCATAATTTTGAACCATGATCAAGTGACGAGGACGACACCTGAGCTAGCACCCCCTCTCCTAACTTCCACACTACACCAATGGGAGAAAGTTTTAGCCTCGACATATTTAAAACGTGCATTGGCTTCATTAGTACAAGGCTCAAACTCATATGCGTGTGCGTGTGACTCGAGTTCGTTACCTTGACCGCTAGGCTACCGCAACCATCTATATTTGTTGAAGACAATACAACTGTGCAGTAAAAACTAGTTATATTTTATTACTTTTAATTGTAAGCACAGATCGAAACCATTTACTGAAGATGAATTTATTACATGCTTAATTAAAGTGGAAGAATTTCCTTATTTACTCGAATCTGAGCCGCCCTTTTTTCCCAATGTAGATGCTACTGAAAAGTGGGCGCAACTTAGAAGAGAAAGGAAAGAAATTTGTTGGATGTGGTATTTAGAACAATTATGAGAGCATGCATGTAATTAAAAGTTTGTAATACTTATAAAATAAATAGTTATTCCTTTCTTATTAGTTTTCATTTTAAATTTATTTTAATTTCGTAAAATTTGATATCGATATACCCTCTTACACTATTTATTTTTCACTAAAATTTGAGAATTTCGGGTGCAGCTTAGAATTTCAAAAAAAAAAGAAGAAGAAAAAAACGGTATTATATATGTCCAGTACAAATAAAAAAAAATTGTAAGGTGTAAGTCGCGAAATTCTGTAACCAGCAGAGGTGATGAAATATTCGAGAATCATAGCCGAGTCGAGTCATGTATTATGCATAATACATATTTTTGATGCATTTAAAGAAGTTTTAAAACAAAGTGTTCTTTGGGAAAAAAAATGGTTTGTCTTGCAACTGATAGCGTACCTACCATGATCAGTATTACTAAAGCAGCAGCGATATTAAAAGAAACAAGAAAACAGCATGGTAATAATAATTTTAAATATTTTCATTGTATTATTTCATAGCAAGTACTGATCTTGGTCATGAACTATGATATATTGGACATGTTTTAAAGTAGTCAGTAAAATTGTAAACTATATTCGAGCATGTAGACTAGCATCGTCGATTTGCTTCATTTTTGGAGGATATAGAATGTGAATTTATCGTTCAACCATATTATACAAAAGTTCAATGGATTTTGAATCATGAAGTGTTAAAACGATTTTTTTTAATTTTCTAGATGAAATCATTATTTTCTTGGAAACAAAGAAAAAATTATGAATGTGCTGAATTAAAAGGTGAGAAAATAGGAAAGAAGAAAAAGATGCTGAATTAAAATATTAAAGAAGAAAAAGATTCTGAATTATAAAAGATAAAAGAAGAAAAAGATTCTGAATTAAAAGATGAAGTATTATCAACTGAGAAAATTTCTGGTATTCTCAGCTGATCTTACAAGTCAACTTTACTTAAGCTTCAAGGCAAAAATCCTTTCGTTGCAATGCTATTTGATATTAACGCTTTTAAACAAAAATTATTACAGACAAATTATTACAATTAAAAAGAGAAAATATTTCACTTTGAAAGCTTTCAAGTTTATTGACACAATCTATGACACTTAAATTAAAATTTACAGAATATTCTTACCAAATTAAACTATTAGAGATAGAGAATTCGATCAAATATTTTCGAAATTTTAAAAAGTTTTAATTACAATTACATTTTTTAACTTCACCTCTATCTATCAATATTGAAATTTTTGATGAAAACTTACAAATGGAATTAATTGAAATCTGTTGTGATTCTTTGCTGAAGCAAAAATGTTTGGAAGTTGAAACTCTAGATTTTTTATACATATTCATCTGTAGATTGGTTTCTTAAAATGTTATCATTTGTTACGCGTAACGAATGGCTATGTTTGGATGTACATTTATTTATGCGAGAAACTTTTTCTTTATTGAAAAATAAAAAAATTCTGAAAGGCTAAGATTAAATGATATACATTTATCATCATTTTTTAAAAATTACGTCAGCTCAATATGCTCAACCAAGTTTTGATGACTTGTGCTGAGAGAAAACAAATTATGTCAAATATCTTCTAAAAGAAATATTAAATTGTATTTCGTATTATAACTTTTATTTTTATTTTTTTTGAAAACAATATAAAACATGTATAATTTTAAAAATAAAAGGAAATACTAAATGATTTATATGTATGTATAATATATAATACATTGCGTTTTATAAATAAGAATATAACCATTCTAAAATTCCTGTTTAATTTTTTGAACATTGAATACATGCGGCCCTCAACTTAATATAAAATAGTTCATGTGGCCCGTGATATCAAATGAGTTTGACATGCCTGGTCTAGAGCAAGTATGTCGAACTCAAAAGCTAACTTGGGTCAAACAAAGTTTAATTTTAGGCGGGCTGCAGGGGAAAAAATCAGTATTCATAGAAACGTAAGTTTATTTCGAATAACATCGCGAAATTTATCGTTTCCAATTATCGTTTGAAACGCAATTTTTTTAGAAAAGTGTTCTAATGAAATACACTGATTATTTTACAGATTACCTTGTTAAATAATTTAAAAAAGCATTTTAATTTAAACACATATGAAGAATATTATGTTGTTTCAGTGATAATGTGTTTTTAAATTCATTTGAAAGAAAAATATGGTTTGGTGTTTATAAACTGATGTTGATTAAAAAATATTTAACGTTATAAAAAGGTTTTAAATAATTTTCCTCCTCTTTACTATTTTATTCTTTAATATAGTGGAATTTTACACATTAAGTAGTAATATTAGTAACCCTACTGAAAAAAATAACTATCAGGATCATTACGTGTACTCTGATCATAAGTATCTTCCTCTTTAATAAACTATTATATAGTAAGCAAGATATATTTGTATCCGATTAACATCCTATAAATGAATTAATCAGTTTAATCTATTTCTTTAACTCTTCAAGAGGTATAAATTTCGGAACATTACTCACAGATTGCAATTCTGAAAAATTCGAAAAACTTACGTTCTGAATTTATTCGTATTAATAACTCTCTAACTGGATCATTACGATATATTTGATCCTTTACTTAAATGTAACAAATCATGTACTTTTCATTTTTTTCCGATTTTCTTATAAAAAAATAATGTGCAAATTCCCCCCCCCCCTTTCATATTGATATATTTTCCCACTTAAAATGACCTTCTCAGTCCTATTTTTATATCCACTCTAAGCGAAGATTGTAAGAAACATTGATAACCTGCTTCGTTTTTCGGAGAAATTTTTTTTTTCTATAAAGCAATAGGCTTTCGATTAATCTTTGATCTGAGATGGCAAATATGTATGGTAGCCAGAAAGGTGCATTTTAGAAATAGCTCCCATAAATCACAGACAACGCGGAAATGAAAACTTCCCCAGGACATTTTACAGATGGCAGAAAATTCGATATCACGATTTTTTGCGATAAATCATAACTCAAAAGAGCTATTCAAAGCATTGCAACTTTATTGGCTTAAGGCCACGAAAAATCAATTAAACATTGTTAAGAAAAAAATACATTCAGAAATGCCCTTTAGTGATTCCTTTCATTTTAAAAGGCGTATGTTTATTGAAAGGAATTTGAATAATTAGTAAGTTCTATAAATGTGTGTGTATAACATATAAGAAGAGGCATACGGAACTTGGAATAAATACATTTTACCATATTGTACGACATTTATTTTTATTTTAAAACAATAAATGATTCAATTTTATTACACAAATCAATTTGTACTGTCGAAATGTCGCTTCAATACCAAATAGCTAGATAAAATTCAAAAATTTAATGTTTAAGCTACAGATAAGCTAACTTGGTCACTTTTCTTTTGAAAGAATGATCGTGAACTCAATGCTTGATTTTCTTTAAATCATAAAAATAGTTCATACATACAAAAATTGTCTCTTTTATCTCTTGTCAAGAGAATAATATAATTATTTTACAAACATTTAAAAAGCATTAAGATTGTAAAGTAACAAATGACTTTTAAAATAATGCACTGTGCGTGTACGGTTTTGAGCACATAAAATTAAGAAAGATTAACTAAATGTATCCAATTCAAAATTTATAGAAGTAAGAATCGACCTCAATTCTACTCAAATAGACGCTGCTTGTAAGGGATGACTCACTTTTTTTGCTTCATACTTTCAAATAGAATCTTCAACCGACCAGTTTCTGTATTAAGTAGTGAAAAGTAGGGTTGAGAGATTTATCGAAAGACATTCCTTAAAATTCTTCGGATTAATCTTTTAGTATCTTGTCTTCTCATTTACTTCACATTTCTCCTACCATATATTTTTTTAGAAAATACGTCTTAAATTTGTATTTTCTTTTAATGTGTTGATTATCTGTCTGACTTTATAAATTTATTGTAATGGGGCTTTAAAACAAGTTAAAATGCTTATTTTTGAAAAAGAAGTAGCGAAGCATATACATGAGGGGTCAGCAATCAATCAGTAATTCCGTCCAGTAACTGCTCTTGGTCAGGTTTCGAGTCACCAGTTTTCTCCTATAGATACGATGGATGTAAAATTGCTCTTGTGCATCACCCGCAGTAAATACACATGTGGAGTTCATTTCGATGTAGAGAGATGTGAGCCAGAATATACAACCTTTTCTTGCATGCAATTGTTGCTGAAATTTTTGCCTAGGTTTTTGAGAGATTTTTGATTTACTTAAAAATATATCTTTGTTCATAAATATTGTGAATTTTTAATGAGACTCTTTCCTTTTTAGAGTTAGTGCGTTATGGTTAGCTAAATTGGTGACTAGAACCGGGGTGGGCATTAAGTCAATTGCGATCGACCGGTGGACCACCAGGACCTTTTTGGGTGACCGGCGTTACTAAGACCTTAGACGAGCATACTACACTGCTGTTTGTAAAAAATGCAACACCATGAAGGAGTAATCAGAATTAAATGAACTTTGTAGAAAATATCAATTACAGGATATTACGTAAAATAGTACAGTTTCAGAGCCACCACGCATGCGTGGCAGGCTCAACGCCCTCTGAACTGAAGCCGAAAGCGTATAAACAGAGGGCTGTAGTGAGACGTTGAAAATAATGATTATTTGTTAGTGGCGATCGTTTAGTGAGACCTAAGTATGCTTCTACGACAAAATAAGGAGAAATTCCAACAACTTACGGAGTTTGAACAGGGGAAGATTTTCCTATTTCGCAATAGGAGCTCGTGTACAGCGGAACAGTTCCACAGTGATGCGAGTTTGGAAGCAGTGCACCGACGAGCACCGAAAAACTGGCAGTGGAAGACGGAAGGTGACGTCAGCGAGAGACGATCGACACCTGCTCCACATGGCGGGGAATGACCGTACAACTTCCTCCAGGTAGTTCGCAGCAGGTTGGCCTACTGCTAAAGGTGCCTTAATGTCGGCTTCGTCCATTTGTCGACGTCTGCTCCATCGTGGATTGCGTGCAATGGTGCCTTTATACAAGATCTCCCTAAAAGCAAACCGTCGACGGCTGCGTCTGCAATGTGCTCATAAGCAGAGAGCCTGGCAAGCTGATCGGCAACAAGTTGTCTTTTAAGATGAATCACGCTTCAGCTTGTGGGACTATGATGGCCGCATTTGTGTTAGACGCTATGCCGGTGAACGCTGCCTTACAGAGTGCGTTATCGAACGACATAGTGGCCTAACACCCGGAGTTATGGTTTAGGGTGCGATTTGGTATCATGGATGATACAATTTGCTATGAATTGAGAGTAATCTCAATAGCAACAGGCACGTCCATGAAGTGCTACAGCTCGAAGTCGTTCCCTTCCTTTAAGGCATCTTTGGAGCTATCTTTCAGCAGGATAATGCACGCCCACATGTCGCAAATACTCTTCGAGATTTGTGTTCAGACCAACACATGCAACTTCTTTCTTGGCCTGCTTATTCACCGGATATTTCGCCTATTGGGCACGTGTGGGATTTGGTTGGTCGGTGTCCCGCTCATGGTCCGCGTCCTGCAGCTTCAAAAGACTTGCTGCGCATACAAGCAATATGGAATTGTTTTCCTTAAGTAGACATTCAAAATCTGTTTGACTCCATGCCACGCCGTATAGCAGCACTTATTGCAGTGCGTGGTGGCTACACCAAATACTGATTTCGGACGCTTAATATTGTTTTTTTGCTTTGAAAATATCGCCATTTATTTGTACTAATACAAGTCGTTTGTCATTAAATTACGTTTGATTCTGATGATTCCTTCATGGCGTTACATTTTATACAAACAGCAGTTTAAGGTAGTCGGTACCCTCTATAACGCTAATGTTAAAATGATTTTTTTTGTACCTTTTTCTCAGAAACTGTTAAATATAAATACTTCAAATACTGTCTGTATATTAAGTAGACTTTTATATTTATACTGAAGTGGCCTTTTTTAAATATATTGTTCAGTTTTTTTCAAAATAATGCAACGTAAAAGTAACAGTATGAATTTCTTGAAAATTGTCATTTTTTGTTACGACAACTGCCCTTTAGTAAAATATTTTGGTAAAATTTATAAAATCTCACTTCAGTATATATAGATATACGTCAGCTTTGTTCATTTGAAATTTCATGGGCATAATTTCAGTATATTCTGAAAAAAAGGTACATGGAGTTTGAAAAACATCATTTTGAAAAAAAAAATGCATTTTTAATATAAAATATCATTTCATCATAAGAATTATGAATTACAACATGTATTTGCTCCATTTTATTTAACATTCATCACGTCAATATATTTTAAGTAAAATAGAAAACGAAAAAGTTTTAAAATACTCAGAAAATACATACATAGCATTTTTCAGTTTTTGTCTAACGAGATATTTTGTAAAATTTACATCTATTTTCTCAAAATCTGTATAAATTTTTGAAGAATTTGTAGCTTTTATGCATTACAAAAATCCAAGCATAAAATTTGACCATAAGTTATCATAAATATAATGTGAAAAATATATCTATATGGTTTTAGTGTGCATTTGAGAAAACAGGTTTTACGTCATTTCGAAAGTTTTCATCAGTGTTTTGTGTGTTCACATGCAAACATAAGTTTCTAAAACTTTTAAATTTCCAAAACTTCTCTAAACGGGACAAATGATTTCTTAAACAGCCAAAATAAAACTGTTTTTATGTTTTTAAATATGATATTTATGTATTTGTATGTATGTAACCAGCTTCTTGCAACGACAAATGGTGTTGCACATCTGAATTAGCTGTAGGTACCATTCATTCAAAAACTTTTGAATATTTAAGTTTAAAAACTTCTCTGTATAATAAAGAAATATTTATATTTATACTGAAGTGAAATTTTTTCAAATATATTTAGTTTTTAAAAAAAATAAACAAAACTTTTATTTGCCATTACTTAATTTATTCATTCTCAGAAACTGTTAAATATAAATACTTCAAATATTGTCTGAATATTAATTAGACTTTAATATTTATACTGAAGTGAGATATTTCAAAAATATTGTTAAGTTTTTTCAAAATAATACAACGTAAAAGTATAACTATGAAATGTTTGAAAATTGTCATTTTTTTCACGATAAATGACACCTACGAAAATATTTTGAGAATATTATTAAAGTCTCACACACACACTTCAGTATATATAGTTACATATCAGTTATGTTTACTGAAATTTGCATGAGGATCCTTTCACTCAATACTGAGAGAAAGGTACACAACAGTTTGAAATATATCTTTTTGCGAAAAATGCATTTTTTTTTAAAAGTCACTTCACAAAAATTTTGAATTACAACATGTATTTGCACCATTTCATTCAACATTAGCATCATATCAATGTATTTTACACATCATCTTCATTAGACTATCCATATCGAAAGATATCATGACACATTTACTGCTTATTCAATAGGGAAGTATTAGTCAATCCAAATGTGTATTTTTGATGCATTGTTTTAAATTTTGATGTATTACATTTGTATTGCATTTTTTAAATTTTTATTAAGTAGGATACTTAATAAACATAAAGTTAAACTTCTTCAATGCATATATTTTTTGTTCAAAGAAGAAAAATAACATTCAAATTGAAAATTTTACTTTTGTTATTATTGTTTGATTATTGCATATTTTCATTGCAAATATTTTCTTTAAATTCTACGAAAGTATGCAAGCTTCTCTCCATAAACAGATAAACAGTTTGTAATGTGTGTCTGTTTCGACTTCCCTCTAATCCCCCTTGTCTACTCTCGGACCTGGCTAGATGTGTGGAGAGAACTGAATAATCAGTCGACATGATTCACTCTAATTATTTTATTTTCACAAAATATCAAGCAAGCACAATAATAATTCAATTAAGATTGTTGATCAAAATTAAGAGCGCCAAGGTGAGACCCGTTAGCCTGGGGATAATATTTACAGCCCCTCAACTGATTTCTACAATAACTTATACAGGCTCGATTTCAACTCAGCCTCGCACTACAAGTTATCTTCTAACTTCTATTTAAATAATGATTACAATACCTGTACTCTTGTAAAGTCGAAGTCCTACTGTTGAGGCCTTGAGCGCTTATATTTGACGGGATCAAATCCGATCCTCACTGGGAAATCTTCAATATACACTTTTATAAACTTAGTTCCGCACTATAATAACTCACGTGTGGCTCCACTTACTAACTCTCAAAACTCGCGAATCCAGAATTTATATAATACACTTAATTTGTATAATCCCGTTTTCTTACCTTCAGTGAAAGTTGGTTGAGTAAAATATTTCTCTAAAAGATTCCCCGAGGAGTTAGTGGAAGGAACCGTATAGATCCGTCACAAGTTATACTTGTAGTTGGTCTCTGTTGGTCTCTTCTTCTAAATTGATTCGGGATGCGATCTCTTGCATTCCGTAGAAGTATTCTATATTAGTCTCTTTGGATGTTTTTTTTTCTGTTTTAGCTAATTGAAGATGTATCTACGCTGGATTTACTTGTGTTCCAAATTCTCGTACTAAGTCCAATTAAAATTCGGTAAAACTTCTTGGTATCGGATTTGACTTGATGAAACTTGCAATGGGTTTACTTACTAATTTTGTTCAGTTATTTCGAATGAATTGCAAATGTTTTCAAATTCGTCCAAAAAATTTTGAATGGGCATATCTAGGTTATACTTTTGGAAAAAAGTATGGATATCTTCAAAACGTACTTCATTTGTGACTATAGTTATATGTTGAGTTGTTTGTTCTTCTTTTGTTTTTGTTACGCTCACTTCTTTTGTAATCTTCTCCTTTTTAATATTTTCTACCTTATTTTTCATCTTAAAATTTTGATTACTTGAATTCCCTTCAAGTGAATAAGATAATGTTATTTCTTCTCTGGCTGTTGGAACGGTGCTTTTCTTTTCGGGGACAGGAACGCTTCATTTTTTCTTACCATCAGAGAATGTTTATTGGAGAGCTGTTTTATTCTCTTGCAGTCGGAGCGGGTTTCGCTTCCCGAGGTAGCAGCGTTTCTTTCATCCGGCAACCCTGTTTTCCGCTAAGCGATAGACATTGCGTTCAGAGTTCCAGAATTTTTCTCTAGAGCACTTTTATTATAGTTTGCTGATTTGGCATCCGTTTATCAAATGTTTTTATTTTTTCGATGGATTTAAATGGAAGTTAAAATGAGTTTGCAAGAATCCTTCCGGCTTATAGCTGTCGTGTTTTTGAGTAACATCAAGGCATTTGGAATAAGTGTTTTTTATTGGACGAAGATATTTTGAGATCTGCTTGCTAAGAGAGAAAAACGGACACCAAGTTTTAGCATCTGAAAGGCCAGATGTTTTTTAAGTACACTTCTTATTGAAGAGGTATATTTGAAAGTTAAGCATGACATACGAGGTAATAAAAATTAATGGTTGCAGATAAAAGTTCTGTTTAGGGTCATGTGTTCTTCATTCTCGAACTGGATAATAAATTTCATACTTGAAGATGTAACGGAAAATAAAAGTTAAAAGTGATCTATGGATTTAATTTTAGATCTAATTGAATTATCCTTATATATATATATGGTAAATTGAATGAAAAAAAGTGCTTTACGTGCTCTTAGGGTGCAGATATTATCAACATGTGCATAGTAAATTTTAAGCACTTGTCTGATATTACAAATTTAAAGAGAAGCCCTCGAAGATCATCAGTAAAAATTTGGGATTTCCAAAGATTAAAGCTACAGTGGATAGTACGGACATCTGCATTAGATTCATTTAGAACCGAAACTAAGGCCATAAAATGCGGAATTTGCAGATATAAGTTCCAAAAATGCTATCTGTAAGAGATCAATCTATAAGAGGCAATCCTAGGGTAACTAGCTTAGTTTTCCATTTCTTATCGCAGAGATTTACGTTATTATCATAGCAAATTCCATCATAAGGTCCTTAATCACCATGCGAGTGAGGGATCGTAAAACTATACTGGTGTGCAAAACTTGAAAAATAATTTAAAATTTTAAGCAGATGAGGAAGAAGGGGGGGGGGGAAGGGACTATTGCGAACACGCAATTAAGTGGAAAGGTAATGCATATGCATATGACAGGACAAACATGAGAACATGATGGTACAACAAAACGAGCGCAGCTCAAGACTACAATAAAATAAAGAGTGGAGGCGCAATTAAAGAGATTCGCTAATAGTGAAAGTGAGTTCTTTCGTGAAATATGTCTAGAAGAAATCCGCTGGATGACTTAACTCGTGGAAAAATGATTGGAAAGCTGGAGGAGGGACATAGTTTAACCAGTGTAGCTGAGGAGTTCGGAATCAACAAAAGTATCGTTTAATCTGCTTGGAAAGCCTTCCAAGCAGATGAAACGATATAAAGGTTGCTGTTAGAAAGGTTGGTGGTGGCCGTCCTTGGAAAACAACTGCAGTGTATGACCGATATATAGTCCTGCAGGTGAAAAGAGCCCGATACAAGTCAGTAAACGCCATTTCTCAGTAATAGTGTACAACAGGGTGACAAGTATAGCGGTTACAATGGTCAAAAGCCTTCACAAAGGTGGCCTTTTGACCCGTTGTCCTGAACTCTGCATACCTTTGAAAGTTGTCCATTGGCGGCACTGCTTAGAGTGGTGTGAGGAGCACAAAAACTGGACATATGATCAATGGAGTTGTGTCTCTTTTACGGATGACAGTCGTTTCAGTGCCACAAGTGATTCTCAACGCTAGTCTCAGTAACATCCATGATAGAGATCATTACAATGGTCTTGGAGTTGTCATCTGAAAAGCATTACGCTGAATGAGTGGACTTCACGTTGTGACGTTGCTATCCGCGTGAATTTCCAAACTAATCCTCTTGGGTAACTTTGGGGCCAGCATTTATTCTATTTCACAGCCTTTTCGGGAAAAACACGAGATAGTTATATGCTAATTAATTCGACTATATAAAGTCTGGATTTCGTAAATGTTAGAGTGAGAAGGAAATGCCAAACTATGTGTAAGTATCGTCTACGGATCACTTCAACAAGGTTAGCGCGCATTTGATAGTAATTGATATTTATAAAGTAAAGTATTAGATTAATCACATTAAGGAATTAAAAGAAATAAATTTAGTACTGACCTGAGGTTAGCAAGAGTTCGTCTCCTTGTCAATTCTGATAGCTGAGATTACTTAGACGGGAATATTAGATTTGAGTATCAGGATTAATCTAGGTACTAGAGAATCACTCCGAGGTTTCCACTTATAGATTGAACTTGTGCTTGTTAATTGTGTTTGTCTGTCTTCAATAAATAATTGTTATTATGGCTTTTGTTGGTAATGATATGTTTCATCCTAAACCAGGCGCGTCGGGCAATGTGAACTCAGTCCAAGATAGGACTGGGGCACGACAACGTTATCGACAGAGGTTCTGGAACTGGAGATCACTATTGTAAGGAAATGATCCTTCCCCATGCGCGTCTGTTCTGAGGTTTTGGACCAGACTTTGTTTTCATGGATGACAATGCTCGGGTACATCGGATTGCTGATGTTCAACATCTACTTGAAAGTGAATATATCACTCGGATAGATTGGCTAAGGTACTCCCCTGATTAAAATCTTCATGGGATGCCTTGGGGAGATGCCTTGCAGCATGATTTCATCCTCTGGTGAGTACCAACTGAAAAAGATGCTGATTGAGGAATAGGCACTCTTACCACAAGAACTGTTGGACGATCTGCTTTTGAGTATGGAGAGACGGTGCGGAGCAACCATTGCAGTAAGAGGAGGGCATATCTTATACTAGAGAACATCTGCTTGCTGATCTTCCTTTTGGACAGACAATCATGTGTAACAATACTATGAGTTTTCAATAAAGCCTTTTTTTGTTTGATTCCATACTATATGCATTGTGTTTATTTTTGTGCAAAAATAAATACAATGCCAATATGCCAATAGTTTGTGGTGGCGGGGTCCTACCTGGGACCCCGCTCACTCCTCCCGGCGCGTCTCTAAGTGTGGGAGGAAACATAGCATCACCAACAAACGCCATAATAACAAATATATTTATTCAAGTACTGACAAACACTTAAACAATCACAAGTTTAACTATAATAAGAAACCTAGGAGTGATTCCTAAAACGTCGATTAATCCTAATACTCAATTTTAAGTAAACCCGACTACCAGAAATGGACAAGGAGAACGATCACTAAGTAACCTCAGGCCGGTACTGAATCTATTATCATAAATCTTCAATCTAATAATTTGCACCTTTTAATTTATACCTTTTAAAACGCGCGCTAAGTTCGTGAAGTAATTCTCCGATATACAACTTACTTGACAGCTTGGCGGGTCCTTCTCTCTTTACATCTACAAAACCTAGACTTTATATAGTTGAACTAATTAACATATATCTATCTCGTGTTTTTCCTGAAAAGGCTGTGAATTAGTATAAATGCTACCACCAAAGTTTCCCTAGAGGATTAGTTCGAAAATCTCGTGAATAGCCCCGTCACAGCCTCTACC